>VDFB02026320.1:145986387-146139983 GCA_007258455.2 Sequoia sempervirens | reverse complement strand
TCTCTCTAAAAAGTCTATCCCTCCTAACCATGCTCCCTCTCGAGCTCCTCTACGCTTAACCCTTAAATCCTAGGACCCCCTACCCTTTATCGCTCTCCCACTCGCCCCCCTCTATCTCTGAAGTATCTCCCTCCTACCAAGGATTAAATTTGATGGTCGCATTTACCTGTCAACAAATTTTTAAATTACAGTTATCTATTCAAGGGTGCCCTTAAAACATTATGATATACCCTAGTGTATGTAAAATTATATATAAATCAAACATATATATCATTATAATTCTATATAAATTTTCACAATTTATCCAAAATATCTACTTTTACAATCTTTTAAAAAATTTGATTGTATTCTACAGCAAAAATCTTTAAATACCGTCATATGGCCATCAAATTTAAGTTATCATTTAAAAATAATATAAATAATATCTATATTAATATTAAAATAAAAGGTGTTTGACTGAACATGTTTAGAATGTTCAGTCAAACTCATTTAAATTCTTTTTTCTAATCCCATGTGTGGGTGGTTCGGTCGAATAGGGGTTCGACCGAACATTTCTAATTTGTTCGACTGAACACTTGTTCGGCTGAACCCATCTTTTTTCATCCTTGCTTCATAAGGCACCAGAATTGCTTAAAATTTTGAACTTTGAAGCTCCATTTGAGAATGAAAATGGAGGAGATCTCAAAAACCCAACTAGTATCAGGTTCTCCTCAAAACGATCTATCCAACGAATATAATTTTAGTATGTTTTGATTATATTATCTATCTATTTTTTAAGTTTTATTAAATATAGGTTTTTCACTGAAAACAAAACTCTCTGTTCTACACAAGTGGAAAAATAGAAGATTATCAAAAAAATTAAAATAATAGTGCACTAGATATTGGAGTCCTTGATCCAACAAAAAAAAAGAATTTCGATACATACAGTAAAAGTTATGCATTATACGGTCGTGTTATGTCTGAATTGTAATTGATTTGACTTTGAAACTTTATTAAAGAAAAAATATTCAATAAAAGACTATCTAACCAAGTGGAAGCACTAGATATCGGAGTTATAAATCTAAATTTGAAAGAATTGGAATTTTATCTTTCAAGGAAAAAGTTATGCGTTATACGGTGTGCGTCACTTTTTAAAAATGTTGTTTTTTGAAAAAAACCAATTTTCATGGGAGATGGAAAAAGAAGTGCAATATAATTCCAAAAAAATTGAAAAAAATATTTTTAGAATCTACCAAAAAAATATGACAAGACTCTAGTTTGCATCATCTTCAAATTCCTTACGGTTTAATCACTATAGGTGCCCGAATGTGGAGATTGTGTTAAAAAAAAATATCAGTGTCCAGTTTGGCCAAAAATTGTAAACCACTATTGTGGGATCACCCCACTGTCAATCACCCATTCATCTTTTTCTTCAACTTGAATAGCTAGGGCTAGCTCCACATTTTTACAATGAGCAGATTCAGTAGACATGGGATTATTTTCCTTGATAGAAATAAATACCCATTCATCATCATTTATATTTCCTTTATCAGATTCATCATTTGTCACACTTTTATTAGTAGTGTAATAATACTTCCTCTAAAATCTAGGCTTGTTATGTCTTGGTTTAGGAGCTCTTTTCAAATGCCTTGATGCAAAATGACCTATCTTATTGCAAGAAAAACATTTAAGAGATAATTTTCCTTCATGCTTACCTTTTCCTCTTGGTACTCTTTTGACAATAAGTGATTCTAGATTTTCCAACTCTCTTTCTTCTTCTTCAATCTGTCTAATTTCATCCTTATACTTGAATGTCTTTCTAGATGAACTCTCACCTAGATCATATATATATCTATCTTTTTTGGAAGTAGTAGCCTTAAATGCAAATTCAATCTTAGGAAGGGCATCACCAAATTCGCTCAACTCAAAAGTAGTAAGCTTACCAACTAACATATCTCTAGTTATATTTGTTATAGTCTAGAGCTCTTCAATAGCACTAGCTTTGACTTTGTAATAATTGGGAAAGGATCTAAGCACTTTAGTAACAATCTCATATTTGTCTATATGTTTGCCAACACATCTAATACCACACGTGAGTTCACTCACTCTTTCCATGAAAGTATTAATGTTCTCGTTATCACCCATTCTTAACCTTTCATATTTACCTTTCAGACTCTGCAACTTAGCAATATTCACATTAGTATCACCTTCATACAAGGTTTCCAACTTTTTCCAAATCTCATTAGTAGTCTTCAAATCCATAACATTTTTCATCTCAAAATTAGTCAAAGCACTCAACGAAGCTTCCTTAGCCCAGATATTATACTCAACATCTCTAATTTCAGTAGTAGTAGTAGGACCATTATGTGGAATAACATACCTATTATATGTAATGCTCTAGTAGGGTTCAACAGTGCATCTCAAATGACACTCCATTTGAGTCTTCCACAAAGTTTTTTTTTTCCATCAAATATCAGACTATCCTTCTTGTAACTTTCCATCCTGGATCACCTTAAGATTTTAAACTTCTTCCAAGGAACCTACTCTAATACCAATTGTTGGAAACACAAGGGCAGACAACTAAGAGGGGGGATCAATAAGTTATAGCAGAAATTAAAAATGTATTCAACTTTTTAACCTTGTTCTTAGATATGATAATTAACCATGAAAGCATAAATCATCAATACACAAAAACACACATAACACCAATATTTTTTTGCATGGAAACCCTGTTAGCCTGGAAAAACCATGGTGGAGGTTAGTCCACAAGATTATACCATGTTAAAACTATAATGAAAATGAAATATGGGGAATGCACATGCATTCAGGCATACTGCCTAGAGCTCACTGCTCAATTACAAAGGAAGAAACATTGTCTTACAAAAAGATTTGGATTAAAAACATGTGGATTTTTATCTGAGAAAATAGCATCTGCTAATGCCTGATTATAGTTCTAGTTAAGCACATAATGTTATGAAATAACTTGCTCAATAGAAGAATATGATATGAAATATGTTGCAAATACTTGATAATAACTAGGAATAACAAGTCACTTTGAGGGAGAAAACCTCCAAATATCTCTAATGAGAACACACTTCACAACTTGATGATGAAATAAGACTCACAATCTCCTATATATACCTATTTATTCCTAGGATATCACCTAGGCCGACTTAGACACACCTATATAAGTCTTAGGCCGACCTAAACAACTAAATAACAATATGCTAATGATAATATGACTTAATAGAGAGTTAAGATAGCCACAAACCGACTATTCATAACTCGATGTACACTAATATTAAGGGCGTAGTATGCCCCCCTTCTTCAAAGAAGCATTGTCCTCAGTGCTAATCAAGGTTGGATTCTTTTCAATGAAATATTTTTCCTCCCATGTGGCATCTTCAACTGGTAAGTTCTTCCATTAGATGAGATACTCAGTGAGAGTTTTATTCCTTAGCTTCTTTGTGCATGTTTGATGAATGCACTCTGGTTCCAAAATGATTCTTCCTTCTTCATTGAGCTCTGGTATTGTTGTTTGAGCTGGAATATTATGACCAATGACCTTCTTCAAATAGGAAACATAAAAAAATGGATGTATCTTTGTTGTTGGTGGCAACTCTAGCTTGTAGGCAACACTACCGATTTTTTGCATGATTTGGTATGGACCATAATACCTTGGAGACAACTTATTATTCTTTTTTTGTTGCTTTAGTGAGATTACCTTATAAGGCTACAATCTCAAGAAGACCCAATCCCCAACTTCAAAACTTCTTTCACTATGATGTCAGTCTACCTATTGTTTCATTCGATTTTGTGCCATGGCTAAATTTTCCTTAAGTCTTGAAAGTAATTATTGTTGATGAAACAAGTGGTCTTCTACTACCTAAACTCTTGGTGGCACTTTTATTGATGATGTGATGGAAGGAGGATGATATCCATAAAGTGCCAAAAATGGAGACATTTTTTATGAGCTATGAAAAGAAGTGTTATACCACCATTCTACAAGTGGTAGCCAATCTACCCATTGAGACTATTTCTCCAAAGTGAAAAAATGTAGACATCATTCCAAACACTAATTAAGAACCTTAGTTTTCCCATCTGATTGAGGGTGGTATGAAGAGCTATGAGCCAATTGAGTACCCAAAAATGAGAATAAATCTTTCCTAGTGAAGATAGGATCATGATCACTAACAATAACCTTAGGTGTACCATGTAGCTTTTGGATATTGTACAAAAAATATTTTTCCACTGCACTTGCTATAAAAGGATGTGATAATGCAATGAAATATGCATATTTAGTGAGGCAATCAACTACCACCATGATGAAATTATGAGCTTTAGATTTGGGAAGCCCTGTGATGAATTCCATGGATACCTCTTCCCAACACTAGCTAGGA
The DNA here is from genome assembly GCA_007258455.2 of Sequoia sempervirens. NCBI lineage: Eukaryota > Viridiplantae > Streptophyta > Pinopsida > Cupressales > Cupressaceae > Sequoia > Sequoia sempervirens. Next base: position 146,135,604 of record VDFB02026320.1, on the reverse strand, counting down.
ATAGATAAGGGTTGCAAGAGACCTGGTGTCTTAATTGTCTCCCCTTTATTCCTTTTACAAACAAAACATTCAACCACAAATTTTTGAACATCACCTTTTAGCCCTTCCCACAAAAAATCTTGCTTGAATCGATGATATGTCTTCAAAAATCCTAAATGAATACCCACTAGAGACTCATGCAACTTTGTGAGAATCTTGTGTTTAAGAGTGGAATTCTTGCAGAGATATAAATGCTCTTTATACCAAAGAGTATCTCCCTTCCAAAAAAGCTTACCTGAACTACTAGGATCACTTTTTAATTGTTTGATGAGATTACTTGTCGCAACATCATTTTGCCACTCTACTTTGGCTTCATCCACCCAATTTTCTTGTAATATTGAAAGGGAACACAATAAGGCTTGATCTTTCTCATCCTTCCTTGAAAGTGCATCTGCTACAATATTTTCTTTCCCTTTTTTATATACAATCTCAAAGTCATATCCTAACATCTTAGTGACCCATTTTTGTTGCTCTTTAGAAGATAGTCTTTGTTCAAAAAATATTTTAGGCTATCATGATCTGTTTTAACCTTGAAGTGTCTACCCAATAGATAAGGCCTCCATTGTTTAATTGCATGGAGGATTACTAGCATTTCCTTCTCATAAATAGGTTTTAGTTGATTCTTACCCTTTAATTGATTACTCTCAAAAGACATTGGTCAATATTCATGCATGAGAACTACTCCTATCCCATTTCCAGAAGCATCACATTCCACAATGAATTCCTTGGTGAAGTTAGGAGTGGAAAGCACTGGAGTTGTACACATAGCCTGCTTCAATCTCTCAAATTCTATATTGGAAGACTCATTCCAATGAAAAGAATCCTTCTTCAATAGAGTGGTGAGAGGTGCTACTAGATGACCATAATTCTTCTTAAATCTTCTATAGTACCCTATCAATCCCAAGAAACCCCTCAGTTTCTTAATGGTTTTTGGAATAGGCCATTCCATGATAGCCTTAATTTTGTTAGGGTCCACCTTTATTCCTTCATGTGAAACTATATGTCCCAAATACTCCACCTCTGTAAGACCTTTAGCACACTTGGATGGCTTAGCATAGAGAACTTTATGATCTTAAAGTATTTGTAATGCTTGAACCACATGTTGAAAATGTTCTTCCCAAGTCTTCTTATAAATCAATATATCTTCAAAGAATACTAACACAAAATTTCTCAAGAACTTAAAACTGGAATTCATCAAACTTTGGAATGTAGATGGTGCATCGGTAAGACCAAATGACATCACCAAAAAATTCATAATGACCCTCATGATTCTAAAATTTTTTCTTACAAATATCTTCCTCCTTAATCCAAATTTGGTGATAACCAAATCTAAGATCTAACTTGGTAAAATGCATAGCTCCATTCAATTCATCTAGCAAATCATCAATTACTGGAATATGAAACTTATCTTTAATGGTGTACATCTTGAGAACTCTATAATCTAAACACATATGCCAAGTATCATCCTTCTTGTAACATACCATCTCCATAGGCAAGGAGTAAGCACTTTGGCTATTCCTGATAATTCTTTCCTCTAGCATCTCAACAATTTTTTCTATCTCACTCTTTTGTATGTGTGGATACTTGTAAGGCCTGATGTTCTATGGTTAGATCCCTAGGACTAACTATATGGAATGATCATGATCCCTCTTAGGAGGAAGTCCTTTAGGAACATCTCCAAGAACAATTGAGTGACAATCAATTATAGCTTGAAAATATGGATGAGTAGGAGCATTAGATTGAGAGACTTCCAATGAACATTGTTGGGCCACAAATCCATCCACTCCTTTCTAAAGAAACTTTTTCATTTTTTGAAAGCTTACCATTTGTGGGGATTTTTCCTTCAACCCCCTTAGCTCTACTAGCCTTCCTTCTAATTGAAATCTCATGAATAGTTCTTGGAAGTTCATCTCAATCATTCCCAATGTCGTAAGCCATTGTACTCCCAAAACAATATTTGTTGCACCCATGGATATCACATACATTGGGGTATCAAGTTGATAATATCCCATGGATAATTTAATTCTATGACACTTCCCTGAAAAACTAATTGTACCACCATCTACAATCAAAACCTAAAACTCTAGAGCTAGATATATAAATCAATTTAGACGAGTAGTTAACTTTTTTTTGATGAAATTATGAGTACTACTTGAGTTGATCAACACTGTTACCTTATGCTTCTTTAAGAACCCTACCACCTCGAGAGTTTGTGAAGCACTAAAACCTGAGAGTGCATGACTAGAAATAATTGGTTGAGAATCATGTGATTCCTCATTTGACTCCCTTTCATCCTCTAGTATGGGATCCTCCTCTTCTTTCTCACAAAGACCTTCAATATAGAACAATTTCTTTTCACTGCATTTATGTCCTCAACTATATTTTCTATCACAATTGAAACACAACCCTTTTGCTCTTTTCTCCTTAATTTTTTGTGGATTCAACTTAGTAGGTTGTGTTGAATATCATTTCTCTCTTGTCACATTAGCCCCTTTCTTCTTAGGAATCAAATACTTCTCCTCTACCTTGCATGCTAAGATAAAAGACTCATTTATGGAGCTAGGGCTAAACATCTGTACCTCATGTTGAATGTGATCCTTGAGGCCACCCAAGAATAAATCATTCAATTTTTCCTCCGTAATTATATCCAATCGTAAGGATAGATTTTAGAATTGTTGAATATAATCCTTAATTGATCCTATTTGTTGAAGCTTAGCTAGCTAGCTAAAGAAGTTGTCTATCATGCTATTGCTATATTGTGTTTGGAGTTCCTCGGTAAACATTGACCATGAGCCAGTGAGCCCTTTTTCCTTTGATAAGTGAAAATCCAATGATACCAAATGAATTGATCTGGTTCTAGATATAGGGAAGCCATCATGACCTTTTGTCCATTTGGGATTTAGTGTACTTCAAAAACATTCTTCATTTGGTTTATCCATGCTAGAGGATCCTTGCCATTGAACTTGTGCATATCCACCTTTAGAAATAAATTCCTAGATCCCATAGGAGTACTAAAGCTTATGTCAATGGTAGCTCACCTAGAATTTTCACCTTGGTTGCTTGAGAACTCCTTTCTTAGTTTAGCCATGTAGGTGTTTAACATGTTTCGTATGTTTGATATATCTTCTCTTAGGTCACACATATCCATCTTAATTGAGGAAATTTTTTCCTTGATCTTATTGATTTCCTCATTAGGAGTAATATATTCTATTGTTACCCCATCTTTATTAGGATTCTTCCCCAGAGTGACAACATTCATTTTTCCCCTTGTTGCAGGCCCTGTCATGATGGGAACCACTCATTTTGAAATAAATCATACAAATGAACATTAAATTCTCTAAAAAATTTACTATAACTTACTAGGGCCCAAATAACTCTCACCTAGAAAAATCACCAAGAAATAAGCAGATTTGCAGCGTGGAGAGTGATAATTGTGAAAAATTTAATTTTTCAATAACTTTCTTATTTCTACTCCAATTCTTCCATTTTTTTCTATAATCCCCTCTAGTAAGTCTTCAAAAACCCAATAAAAATAAGACTCCAATTTGACAATATGTGTGAGATATGAAGATTCCACAAACATTGTGTAGAAATCCTAATTCTACAATAATTAGCTTAATTATGATCCAATTCTTCTAAAATTTGGACTCTAGCTTCTTTAATATGTTCTTCAAAAACCCTTTAAAAATTAAAAAAAAATCACCAAAATATAAAAGATATGCTCTTCCCAAAATTGCCTATAAAATTGAGAAAAACCTTGCCTCGATGATGCGAAGATCATGCTTTGATACCACTTGTTATGAAATAATTTGCACAATAGAAGAATATGATATGAAATATTCTACAAATACTTGATAATGATTGAGAATAACAAGCCACTTTGAGGGGGAAAACCTCCAAAATATCTATAATGAGAATAGACTTCACAATTTGATGATGAAATAAGACTCACAACCTCCTATATATACCTATTTATGCCTAGGATATCACCTATGCTGACTTACACACACCTATGTAAGTCTTAGGTTGACCTAAAAAACTAAATAATAGTATACTAATGATAATATGACTTAATAGAGAGTTAAGATAGCCACAAGCCAACTATTTATAGCCTGATGTACACTAATATTAAGGGCATAGCACATGAACACCTTTGCACTCTTCTTCACACTCTGCTCTACCTTCGAATGATTTGAACATTAATCACGCATCTCATACACAATAAACTCTTTTGTAAAACTTCAATTTGAATGAACAATTTCTCTTGTATATCTGAAACAAGAAATTTCATCCCTTCATGTCGACTTCAACAAAATAATAAAATGAATATAAACTATCAGTCCAAAAATTTTAAGATTATTAATGTGAATCAACCAAGGTCTGCCACAACTTATTGAAGACCCAAATAAAAATCTCCAACATGAAAAAACTTCAATTAATTGGGTATGTGTAGGATCATCATGGAAAAAATAGGCCATTAAGTGGCAAAAAAAAAAATCAGAGTTCGACAACTTGACATAAAAATTTGAATAAGTAATCTATATTATTTGAAAAATATGTAAGAGTAGAATCTGTAGCAAATTTAATGTAGTTTCTAAACTACTAGGTTCGTTAAAAAAAAATCTATTTGGTGAAAATTTGAAATTTCAATGCAGTGGTACTTAAATTTTAGGGAAAAAAAAAAGAAGTAGGTGTTTGTCTGACCACCCTAACCACAATAAATGATAATATTTTTTATAATATTTTAGATATAACTAGAGGACTCATGCCCCAATGTGATGCATATGTTTTTGTAATTTTTTTCCAAGTAAATAATTAATTATGAATTTTTTATTACAACTTTTTTAAAAATATTAAAATTTGTATGTCTGCCCACCTTAACTTGGTCAAAAATTCATGAAATTCAATTTTTCTTTTTTTAATCCTATAGTATGCAAAGCATAGAATTTGACACATGTTTTGGATTAAAAAAATGTGATACCGTTTGATTGATATTTTTTAATCAGCCTATCAATCAGGACTTTAGTCATAATTTGAATACAAAATGAATAATAATTACTTATTAAATTCAAAGTAAAGCATAATTTATATAGGTGGAATGCTGAGAATCTCTTTTAAAAACCCTTTTTGTTGCAGCAATTTTAGATTAAAAAAAAGTCATCAGCCACATACCCATCATATTGCCACTTTTTAGCCCATCATGATCCTGCACATACCCAATTACTCCTCGAAGATCCACAACATGCTACAAACTCCATGTTGACCAAGAACAAGAAAAATATGAACACACAAGATAAAATTTCCAACCACAAGCACAACGATCAATGCAGATGTGCAACAAAGATAGAGTATGAGCTAGAAGCATCCAAAACCATTATTAAGCATTAGAGAAGCATCCACAACAACTGAACTAATTGAACTAGCCTCATCTTTAATTAGAAACACCAACTAAAGCAACAGAAAAATTGTCAGAATGAAAATATTCATAACTCGATCAAATCTTCATGCGGATCTCTAAAAATTAACGTGGATAAATTAGATACACTCAACAACAAACCCTTTAGTCCAAAATCTTTGATCATCAACATACAAAAATTACCGACATACTAAGGGTATATGTAGGATCATCATGGAAAAAAATAGGCCTTTAAGTGGCAAAAAATTTAGAAAAATCAGAGTTAGGCAACTTGATGTAAAAATTTGAATAAGTTATCTATATTATTTCAAAAGTATGCAAGAATAGAATCTATAGAAAATTGAATGTATTTTCTAAACTACTGGGTTTATTTTAAAAAAAAATCTATTTAGTGAAAATTTGAAATTCCAATGTAGTAGTACTTAAATTTCAAGGAAAAAATAAGTACGTGTTTGTCTAACCACCTAACCACAATAAAATGATAATATTTTTTTAATAATAATATATATATAAGTAGATGACTCATGTCCGAATGTGATGCATATTTGTTTGTAATTAATTTTTTTCTAGGTAAATAATTAATTATGAATTTTTTATTACAACTTTTCAAAAATATTAAAAACTCATATGTCTGACCACCTTAACTTGGTCAAAACTTCATGAAATTATTTTTTTCTTTTTTTAATCCTATAGTATGTGAAGAATAGAATGTGACACATGTTTTGGATTAAAAAAATGTGATATCTTTTGAAATTTATAGATGTTTTTCAATCGACCTATCAGTTAGGACTTTAGTTGTAATTTAAATAGAAAATAAATAATAATTATTTATTAAATTCAACGTAAAGCATAATTTATATTGGTGGAAATGTGAGAATCCCCTTTAAAAAATCTTTTCATTTCATCAATTTTGAGTAAAAAATAAATAGCCAGCCACATACCCATCATATCACCACTTTTTGGCCCATCATGATCCTACACATACCTTGAACTTCATTTCGCTACTGACAACCTGCAACTCATTTATTACAATTTTATGAATATCCTCAACATATAAAACTTCAAGTGAATTAATTCTAATAGTGTTGACATCAATGAAAACCACATATCAGTAGGACAACCAAGTCATCAAATGAAACAATTTTCTAAAGTGCCCTTCAAGTATTTGAATATTCTCTTCACTACAAAAACATGTGACTCTAGGATCTTCTTGAAATATATCCAAAAGAAAAAGTGTATGCATGATATCTAGTCTAGTAGTAATCAAGTATAACAATTCTCCAATCATGGATCTATACTTTCTCTTATCATCCTTAGGGGATTCATCATTCCTATGTAGCTTGTGACCAACAACCATAGGAGTACATACTAGTTTAGAGTCTTCCATTCCAAACTTCTTAAACATTTCTTTGACATACTTTGATTCTGAAATGAATATACCTTTTTTGTCTAATTTATTTTCAATTCAAAGAAGAAATTCATCCACCTAAACATAAACATTTCAAAAAATTTAAGCATCTATTCTACAAATTTCTTACACCTTCATTTCCTCCAAAAACTATATCTTCAACATATACAACTACAATCAGTATTTGATCTCTTCAACTTTGAAATAAAGAATACTATTTGTGATACCTTTATTGAATCCTTGTTGTATCAAGTACCTTCCCAACCTTGCATACCAAGCCATAAGAGCTTCCTTCAATCCATATAATGCTTTAACTTCAATTTGTAGACCATATTTGGTTTTTTTGATAACTAGAATGGGTATGTGTAGGATCATGATGGGCCAAAAAGTGGCAATATGATGGGCATGTGGCTAAAAACTATTTTTTTACCTGAAATTGATGAAATGAAAAAGGTTTTTAAAGGAGATTCTCAGCTTTCCATTGATATAATTATTCTTTACTTTGAATTTAATAAGTAATTATTATTCATTTTCTATTTAAATTATGACTAATGTCTTGATTGATAGGCTAATTGAAAAACATCTATAGCTTTCAAACAATATCACATTTTTTGAATCCAAAACATGCACCCCATTCTATGCTTTGCATACTAAAGGATTAAAAAAATAAAAATTGAATTTAATGAAGTTTTAACCAAGTTAAGGTGGTCAGACATATGAGTTTTTATATTTTAAAAAAAATTGTAATAAAAAATTCATAATTAATTGTTTACTTGGAAAAAATTACCAAAAATATGCATCACATCAGGGCATGATTCCTCTACTTATATCTAAAATATTATAAAAAAATATTATCAATTTATTGTGGTTAGGGTGGTCAAACAGATACCTGCTTATTTTTTCCCTGAAATTTAAGTACCACTGCATTGAAATTTCAAATTTTCACCAAATATATATTTTTTTTAAACAAACCTAGTAGTTTAGAAACTACACTCAATTTCCTACAGATTCTATACTTACATAGTTTTTAAATAATATAGATAACTTAGTTAAATTTTTATGTCAAGTTGTCTAACTCTGATTTTTCTAAATTTTTTGCCACTTAAGGGCCTATTTTTTTTATGATGATCTTGCACATACCTCAATCCTTCTAGTTGTCCAATGTATACTTCTCTTCCAACTTGCCATTCAAGAAATCATACTTCACATCCATTTGATAAACCTTGAAGTCTTTATGTGTTGAAAAATCCAAAACCATCCTATTAGCTTCCATTCTTGCCATTGGAGCAAATACCTCCTCAAAATTTGTTCCTTCTACTTGTCAGTAGCCTTTACACACAAGCCTTGCCTTATTTCTTACCACTTCTCTATTCTCATTCATTTTTTTTTAGAATACCTACTTAGTTCCAATTACATTTTTGTTTGCTAGTCTTGGGTCATGCTCCCAAGTTTTATTCTTCTCAATATGCATTAGTTCCTCTTCCATAGCCTTGATCTAGTATTCATCTTTGCATGCTTCAATGGTTGTTTTACGTTCAACTTTAGAAAGTAAAAATAGGATTACTTGTTCTTCAGTCATAATATCTTTTCTCCTTGTCAAAACACCTTTACTCCTATCACCAATGATTTGATCTTCAAAATGATTCTTATACACATACTTAGGAGTCATATGGATTAGTTTTAGATCTTCTTCCTTTTCAATCTATATTTCTTTCTCCTTACCTTCATCTATGTCAATTTCTCTTCAAGAGGACTCATTTGATTAATATCCATCTATCACCACAAAATTATTATGTAATTCTCCATCCACTTTGACACTTGCGCACTAAACAATATTTTTCAACCTCTTGTTTTAGCACTAAGTAATATTTTCTCCTATAATATCTAAAGAATATACCTTCATTAGATCTTGTATCAAACTTTCTTAAGTTTTCTTCATCTCTTCTAATATAACATTTTCCTTAAAACACTAAAATATTTGATAGTAGGATCCTTCCAAACCACAACTCATAGGGAGTCTTTGCACTATTTACTCTTGCTTGAACTATATTATGTATGTAGATAAAATTATAAATTTATTCTCTTTAGTAGACTTCCAATAAATTTGTCTCTTTCATCATTGTTCTTGTAGCTTCCTGAATAGTCCTATTCTTTCTTTCAACCACTCCATTCTGTTGAGGATTCCTAGGGACAAATAAATTCCTTTTATTCCATGATTCTCACAAAAACTATTAAACTCATTGGATTTGAACTCTCCACCTTTTTCATACCTCAAACACTTGATTTTTATGTCCATTTCATTCTCAACCATAATATTTCAAATTCTTTTAACTTATCTAGGGCTTTTGATTTTTCTTTGAGAAATGTTACCAAAGTCATTCTAGAATAATCATTAATCAATAGCATGAAGTACCTATCACCATGAAATCTTCTTACTTTGGTATGACTAAAGAGGTCTATATGCACCAGTTCCAATAGTCTGGTAGTAGATTGTTCTTTGACTTTGAAATTTCTTTTTACTTCTTCCCAATCTAGAATTCCTTGTAGACAACATTGATAGGCTTTGTAATCTTTGGTAGATATATCATAGCTTAAACTGAACTAATTCTCACTAGACTATCAAAATTGATGTGAAACATCCTTCTATACCATAGAAATTTTTTATTAATCTAAGTCATAAAGCAATGAACATTAGCACCTTTAAGCTGATAAACATTTCTATTTGTCCTTCTAGTAGCAACCAAAGTTCTAGAGCCTTTTTTGATCTCAAATTTATCATCTTGAAAGAAAATATTATATCATTTTCTATACATTTTTCCAACACTCAATAGGTCATTTCTTAAACCCTTAACATAGAGAAAATCATTTGTATTATACTTTCTATCAAAACCAATTGAACCATTTCCACATATCTTAGCAGATGTATCATCACCCAACTTAACTAGACCTCCTTCATGTTTATCAAGTATAAGAAACTTACTTTTTTCATTCATCATATGATTTGAGCATCTACTATCAATGATCCAATAGCTCTTCTCCTCTCTAGCATGAAAAGCAATCACCCTAGCGTTATGATCTACTTTTGGAGCACTTTCCTTCATACATCTCTCAGAGTTAGAATAATTAGGTTCAAATTTTATAGCCATGATCAAGCATTCACTATCCCCATCATCCCCATAGTTAGATTCATCATCAGATATATTGGCATCTTCTATAATATAGTAATTTTTCTTAATTTCTTAACTTTTTTTCCCTATTCTTCTCATTTAAAATTATTTTTGGACATCTTGAATCATAATGACCTATCTTTCCACAATTGAAACATTTGAAAGGAAATTTAGCTTTATACAATGTCATAATTTATCCTTACTAATTATAAAGAGGTCATGAGGTATCGTCTTCCCTCTATCCTCATGGGGTTGGAGGGTGTGTCAACACCAATGTCACCAATCACTTGAAAAAATTTACCAGACACACTATAGTTTATACTATAAAAGAAACTATCCAATTAAGAACTTTCTTTCATACTAATTTTGACAATCTAATTTCCAACTAATTTATTTAATAATACTGAGAGAGATAACCTGCAATAAACTCTTAGTGTTATACCTCTAATTGCATGCTATATTGTCAGGTGGAAAACTACCAATGAAGTTCTTCAAATTATTTTTCTTTTTCATGTTTTCTCACATAATGCATGATGTGGAACTTATAAACACAACTCGACTTTGAGAAAATTTCACTTGTCTTTCTCTACAAGCTTTTAGTTGTTGCTAACCTCATTGACATCATTGTTATGTTGTTCACAACCTATTTATTATGGTGAAAATGAAGTGACCCAACCAGACTGCATGTTGAACTGATCAATATCAATGGAATAATTCTATGCAAATGAAAAAGAGTGCTAAGTGAAATGGGTAAATTGAAGTGATGCACCTATACTAAATGTCAAAATGATCAAAATTATTATAAGAAGAATTGTATGTCGACGAAGACACTTCTCAATGAAATGAATAGATTGAAGTGATCCACTCATACTAAATGTTCAAATGATCAACATCATTATGGGGACAATTCCATATTGATGAGAAATATTGATATGTGAAATGTGTAAAATGAAGTGGTCCAAACTAAATGTTGAAAAAATTCACATTCTTGAAATGATTAAAATGAAGTGATTGATCTGAAATATAAATTAAAATAATCAATATTATTGATGAAAAAATTATAATAGATAAAAGACCTCTCAACAAAAAATCAAATATAATTATTTATTTTTAAAAAATATGTATAACGTTATTTTTTAAATGATAATATACACATTTATTCATAAAAATAGATAAAAGACAGTTAAGAATAATCATTTAATTTTTTAAAATATGCATAACACTATTTTTTAAATGATAATATAAGCTTATTTATAAAAAAATTATCAATAAAAATTATTACAAGAAAGTTTAAAATTATAAGCATTTTATTGCCATTTCCCTTTGTGATGCCTAGTCTGGTCAGTACCATAGGTCTAACGAAACCCACAAAGTAGCCCAATTTTTCAACTATGTGGTCGTTGCTCTTCTTCTCAAATATTCTACCGAGTGCTTTCTATGTTTTCGATGATAATTATTTTTACAATTACATACGAACCTATGGTATTTGAGGGAGAGTTCATAATATTTATATAATTTATTATATCAATTAGATTTTATTTTTAAATTAGATAGTTTTTAGTACTTTTCATGAGGCATAGTACTATTGTAATAAGTTGTTCAATTCATTTTTTTAATTAGTTATTAATAAGTTGGTTTTGAACCAATTAAAAACTAGAATGTTATATTCTTCAAATATAATTTAATCTTTTTAAAGTGAACATGTTAAGTACTTGATTTTAAAAATCATTAAAATTATTTATCTTAAACATAATTGGTTAAGAAGTTTTGGGTGTTATGAGAAAATTTATAGAGAAATAAAGGTAAACTATTTTTTTAATAATGATTTTTCATTTGTAATTGTTATTTTTTTATTAAAGAAAATATCACAAAAATCAATTATCTATTTTATAGAGATTTGGATTTACACTATTAATAAAGCTTAATTAAAGCACATCCATTAACTAACATAGAAATATAATCTAAGGATTTTATTTTACACAATTAAAATAGATTTTTTAATTAAATATTAAGCTATTTTACATTTTTTTTCCAAATTATATTAATTTCAAAACATAGATAAATACAAATAAGAATTAAATTAAAATAACTAAAATTATTAATTATTAATTAAATTCTAATTCTAATCTTATTATTAATAATTATTATAATCCTAAAAAATATATAATTAGGATTAGGATTTGAATTAAGAATAATGTAAAATATGTTTATTCCAAATCTTATTCCCAATATTAATTCATAGATTTTTTTCTAATGTCACTCTAGACAATTCTTTATTATTAGAGTTAGGGTTACAACCATAGTTAGGGTTAGAGATAGGTCTAGGACTAGGACAATGGTTTATAATTGATTGTTAGGGTTAGGTCATGGAAATAACTAATTAAAAATACTAAAACATTATAATTAACAAAACTTATATTTATTTTTATTTACATTAATAAAAGTTACATTTCTTTTTCAAATCTAGAAAATAATAATTATAATAAGTTATTAAAGCAAATACTAGCTACTACGTGGCACTCATTTTTTTATTATTTTAAATTATGTTAATTAATTTATTATTAAGATTAATAATTTGTCATTTTCAAATCTACTATTTGATTCTACTATTTGCAATCATCATTTTTTAATGTTGAATTCTTATTACTATATTTTATATGATTAGAATGGTATCCTTAATATTATTCTATTGAAATTAATAATTGTATTAAGAATTATAATTGTGAAATTTAAGCATTCATGTCAATTCAAAATTTATTTTGGGTTAATTTTGATGAAATGATCAAATATGATTGCATCTCTACAAGTAGCATACTCATGTGCTAGGTTCAACATATTCCCTAATCCCTATTCATTTCTATTTATTCCCACCTACTCTTATTTTCACATATTTTATAGGCTCATCCCTATTTGTAAATTTCTAATTGATTCTACATAAAGTTATATACATCATAAGTTGAAACACATTTCTCATAGTCAAACCTAAGCCACTTAGGAATAAAGTTTCAAAAATTAGAGGTCTACATAGAGTGCAAGATATCACCACATAAAAGACATCAATTTGTATACTATTGTTAATTCATTCTATATGTTTTTAACATCCAAATTCTATCATTGATTCAATAGCTAAGATCCTCTATCTTTTACACTTAGTTTCACAAATACATTTTGTTAATGAATATTACCCATAAAAAAATATTAATAAAGGAAAATAGTTCAATATTTACAAAAAATGGAGGTTGGTGGAGAGACATATCCATTAAGTCTAATGTGAACAAGTCTAATACAAATTCAAAATAATAGGCCAATCCCAAAAAAATATAAGCTACTAAAGAAGAATCAAAAGGATGAGGATCATTGTCATCATTATTTCCTCAAAAAATTTCAAGGAAAGCAACATTGTAGCATCATAAATTTTCACCCTTCACAATTTCTTTTAAACACACCCAGATACTAAGAGGGGGTGAATCAGTATTTTCAAAACTTAAACCTTTTAGAACAATGTAAATTCAAACTTCTAACAAGATCAACAACCCTTAAGCATAACAAAAAAAATTAAGGATAAAGCAATGAACACACATGGACAAGATAACACCAGATATACATGGAAAACCCAAGAAGGGAAAAAACACGATGAGAAATCTCATAATATATGAATAAGAGTACAATTTTTTTTAAGGCTCACTACCTAAGGAAGCACACTACTCCCTAAAGTACTTGCGGGCTAAGGTGCGCAACCTCATGGCAAGATAAAAGGATTTGCAAGCGAAGGTGCACAACCTTGGGACAATATTTGAAAACTTGTTGGTTGAGGGGCACAACCTTAGGGCAAGATACAAGGACATGTTGAGGAGACTCACTATCATTGAGCAAGATAGATGAAATTTTTTATTTACAATATATGTAAATAATACACTCTATTGACTGGGGGATTGAAATACATTTTATTTATGTTTTCCACTACTCAATTATTCCACACACATTCAACTTACAACTAAGTTTTTCTTCCATTTATATATTTTTTAAGTAAGGAAAACATCAAATTAGGTTAGCTAGAATAGGAGACAAACAATGACCCCAACAAGTCGACCATAAAACATAATTATGGTGAAATTAGTCCTATCCAAGAGATAGAGTGGACCAAAAATAACTCATTACATCTTCCAATATTATCCCAAACATCAAACATGCTAGCACACATCGTCCCAAGTGAAAAACAAGGACACATGTAGAAGAAAAGTGTATCACATTATCAGTTGACCTAGAAACAAATCTTTTAACAAAATTTACTCAATTCAGTTCTCAACAAAATAGGGAAGGACACAAACTCATCTGAACCCAACCTCAATTTCTAGAAAAGCCCCCCAAATACATGGCACAAGTAAGAGAACAAACCTTGTTAGCTAGACATCCACAAATCACAAAAAAAAAACAAAAGATGCAGCAACAAAGAGATCAACCATTAATGTGTAGACCATAGAGATATGTTACATGAGCATCCAACAATACTTATATATACTTATTTCTCACTATCACACCAAAAATAGCTAGAAAAAACCAAAAAGAACCATAATACTTCATCTTGAAAGACCAAAATACAAAGTCATGAGATAAGACATTTACAAACCAACTTGTAGTAATATTCATCACATGAAAGATGAGATGAGATACTACACAAACATTAAAAAAACATACACTAAGCCATATGAATAAAAACATTAATACAAAGAGATGCAAAATATTTTCTAGACTAGTCAAGACAAGCAAGGAAACTTCCAACCCACTAAAATTACCAAAGACCTCCTCAACAACACTAGTGACCTGAAAAAGATAAGAATGCAAAACCCACATAACATAAACACTAAATCCCAAACTAAAATACCATATCTCCAAAAGAAGAGGAATGCATAGTATTCTCCCAATTAGTCTTCAAAGCAACTACTTGTAGAAGAAACCTTTACCAACATCCAAAGACCAAAAATTCCTTATAGAAACATATAATTCCTTATGAACAATGGGATAGATAATAAAACATAATAAAGATCATCAACAACCTATCCCCAACATCAACATTACTTCTAATCCTCATCTTTATATATCATCATGATATCATCTCTGCTAACAACAAACATACTCAATACTACTTTAATTGACATTGAACAAGGCATGTGATGCAAGAGTATCTAAGCTGCAAGGTAAATTTAACATCACTCAAAATAATGTTATATCTTTCTAATAAGGGTTGAATTTGGTAGTGTAGACACATAAAATTGTCCTAGGCTTGTAACGTCAGGTTCAACAATGTAATCAATGGAAAATCTGAATTATGTTAGAGGGGTTAGCACAATAACATCAAAATTCCTGTGAAATAACAAAGCACAAAGGAAGTAATGTGAAGACAAAAGGGATGAAGTTACCCTAAGTCTCCACCTTCCATGATTGACCTTTGTTACACCTCCTAGCTTGCAGTAAATAAA
This sequence comes from Sequoia sempervirens, assembly GCA_007258455.2. NCBI lineage: Eukaryota > Viridiplantae > Streptophyta > Pinopsida > Cupressales > Cupressaceae > Sequoia > Sequoia sempervirens. The sequence goes on along the minus strand of VDFB02026320.1, from coordinate 146,120,097 downwards.
AATGCCCTCAGATTTGTATGAGCAACTATGACAAATGACTAAGCCCTATGCAAGTGTTAAAGGATTTGCAGAAAATAAAATGTCCCTACAATGGACTAAAATGCCTATGACTGTAAGTGACTATGACTGTAAGACTAGTAGCATAAATTGAAATATAAACATGAGAGACTAAGAGTGCAAGAAGTCAAGAGAGCTGAGAGATATGTAGATGAGAACAAAATTTCCCTTTTATAAAAATTGCAATTTTGAATGTGTGGCCAGGATGGAAAGATGACCAGAACCCTAGGATCAATTATCAAGATTAAATGCTGCTGTGCACATTAGGGTTAGGTCAAAATTATGGCAAAAGATAAGGATGAAGGGCCAAGATTGAAGGATTTGCAGAAAATAAAATGTCCCTACAATGGACTAAAATGCCTATGACTGTAAGTGACTATGACTGTAAGACTAGTAGCATAAATTGAAATCTAAACATGAGAGACTAAGAGTGCAAGAAGTCAAGAGAGCTGAGAGATATGTAGATGAGAACAAAATTGCCCTTTTATAAAAATTGCAATTTTGAATGTGTGGCCAGGATGAAAAGATGACCAAAACCCTAGGATCAATGATCAAGATTAAATGTTGCTGTGCACATTAGGGTTAGGTCAAAATTAGGGCAAAGATAAGGATGAAGGGCCAAGATTGAATTATAAGATAATTCAATCAAGGGTCGAAATTAAATGAGATGTCAAGAGTAAGATTTGATTTGGAAGATAAGGCTGGCACAACAAAGAGGTTGCCTGGAGAAATTAAATAATAAAATTTATTTACTCCAGGTGACCAAGAAATAATTAAATAATAAAGATATTATTTAATTATGGAGGAATGTGACAAAAGAATTGTTTTGAATTAAATAATGATTTAATTCAAAATTCAAGAAATTGGACTAAATTAAATAAATCAAATTTATTTAATTTAATGAGAGAAAGAGGCTAATGAATAATTAAATAATTAAAATAATTATTTAATTATAGTGGAAAGTGGACACAAATTAAATAAATAAGAATTTATTTAATTTTAGAAAGAAGGCTTAATTAGTGACGTAATTAAATAAATAAAATTATTTAATTAATAAGGGAGGAATAAAGATAAAAATGAATTAATTAAATAATTAAAATTATTTAATTAATAGAAGAATTATGACTTTAGAAAATAATTAAATAATTAAAAATTATTTAATTATTAAGAATGAAAGGGGCAATGTTGAATAATCTAAGAGTTACAAGCCTAGGACAATTTTATGTGTCTACACTACCAAATTCAACCCTTATTAGAAAGATATAACATTATTTTGAGTGATGTTAAATTTACCTTGCAGCTTAGATACGCTTGCATCACATGCCTTGTTCAATGTCAATTAAAGTAGTATTGAGTATGTTTGTTGTTAGCAGAGATGATATCATGATGATATATAAAGATGAGGATTAGAAGTAATGTTGATGTTGGGGATAGGTTGTTGATGTTGGGGATAGGTTGTTGATGTTGATGTTGGGGATAGGTTGTTGATGATATCATCATGATATCATCTCTGCTAACAACAAACATACTCAATACTACTTTAATTGACATTGAACAAGGCATGTGATGCAAGAGTATCTAAGCTGCAAGGTAAATTTAACATCACTCAAAATAATGTTATATCTTTCTAATAAGGGTTGAATTTGGTAGTGTAGACACATAAAATTGTCCTAGGCTTGTAACTCTTAGATTATTCAACATTGCCCCTTTCATTCTTAATAATTAAATAATTTTTAATTATTTAATTATTTTCTAAAGTCATAATTCTTCTATTAATTAAATAATTTTAATTATTTAATTAATTCATTTTTATCTTTATTCCTCCCCCATCAATTAAATATTTTTATTTATTTAATTATGTCACTAATTAAGCTAAAAATTAAATAAATTCTTATTTATTTAATTTTTGTCCACTTTCCACTATAATTAAATAATTTTAATTATTCATTAGTATCTCTCATTAAATTAAATAAATTTGATTTATTTAATTTATCAATTCTCTTGAATTTTGAATTAAATCATTATTTAATTCAAAACAATTCTTTTGTCACATTCCTCCATAATTAAATAATATCTTTATTATTTAATTATTTACTGGTCACCTGGAGTAAATAAATTTTATTATTTAATTTCTCCAACAACCTCTTTGTTCGTGCCAGTCTTATCTTCCAAATCAAATCTTATCTCTTGACATCTCATTTAATTTCGACCCTTGATTGAATTATCTTATAATTCAATCTTGGCCCTTCATCCTTATCTTTTGCCCTAATTTTGACCTAACCCTAATGTGCACAGTAGCATTTAATCTTGATCATTGATCCTAGGGTTCTGGTCATCTTTTCATCCTTGCCACACATTCAAAATTGCAATTTTTATAAAAGGGCAATTTTGTTCTCATCTACATATCTCTCAGCTCTCTTGACTTCTTGCACTCTTAGTCTCTCATGTTTAGATTTCAATTTATGCTACTAGTCTTACAATCATAGTCACTTACAGTCATAGGCATTTTAGTCCATTGTAGGGACATTTTATTTTTTGCAAATCCTTCAATAGTTGCATAGGGCTTAGTCATTTGTCATAGTTGCTCATACAAATCTGAGGGCATTTTTATTTACTGCAAGCTAGGAGGTGTAACAAAGGTCAATCATGGAAGGTGGAGACTTAGGGTAACTTCATCCCTTTTGTCTTCACATTACTTCCTTTGTGCTTTGTTATTTCACAGGAATTTTGATGTTATTATGCTAACCCCTCTAACATAATTCAGATTTTCCATTGATTACATTGGTGAACCTGACATATTTTAACACATTTTGAGAAATCTTGGAGTTGGGTTTCTTTTTGTTGCAGGTTTGACATCATTGTGGACAAAACCCTAGTTTCCAAAGATTCGACCATAACTTTCAAATGACGGCGTATTTATTCACAAAATTGTTTCTGCAGATTGGAGACAATGTTTAGAGATTTTATTCCAAAACTCAGATTTTTTGGGGCCAATTTGAATTTTTTATAATTTATTTTCTGTTTTTTAAAAAAAAAAAAATTTGGAAGCAAATAATCAAATTTTTCAGATATGTTTACATTTCTAGAAATCTCTTTGAATTTTGATAGGGCTCTACTCTTTATTTTTTAAATTTGGATGTGAAATTATTAGTCAAAAAATGGAGGTTTTGAAATTAGGGTTTAAAACAAATTTGCTTAGATCTCACTCATGGTTGCTGATCTGATCACAAAATGTTTTTTGCAGATTTGGAATGACATCAGATGACTCCAATAAAAAAATCAGAATTTTTAAAGCTGTTTTGTATTTTTAATAAATTTTTTATGAGTTTTCATAAAAAATTAATTTCTGGTGCAAAACAGCAAATTGTTCTGATTTATTTATATTTTTGGAAACCTCTTGAGATTTTAGATAGACTTTATTCTCTGTATTTTTCATCTTACTGTCAAATTTTTTTCTAAAAATCAGATTTGTTGTGACTAATCTTTTCTTGTAGCGTGTGGCGATTCTCATTCGTGTGTCCAAGACCATTGCTTAAAGAGACTACTAATTCATTGTTTGCAGATTTGAATGTCAAAGAAGGAAGAAACAAACATTGTGCTTGTTTTTCTTTCATAGATTAGCAAACATTTGATTTTGGTGCATATAAAAAGAACACATGTCTTCTTTGGTTGATTGTGCTTGCAAGATGGTAGGTGAGTATGCTCTCACTTGGTGAAAACCTTGTGATCAGAAAACCAGACCCATCTTTATTTGTTAATTACCCTTCATGATTCGGTATATCGGAGTATCCTCTCCCCTTGCGCATTCGTGCGATCCTGGGTGTAAGAGAAACGGTTACTGACTCTAGAACTTGGGCCTGTTCTGGTGAGAAAAAGTACTCACCCCAGGACAACTCAGACCGGTAGCACCCTGACACTGAGGGACTTCCAGCCGGTATATAAAAGTGGGTTCTTGGGGAAAGCCCAAGAATCACGAGCGTGGTTCCGACGAGATGGATCCGAAAGGGGACTCTCGCCTCATGGATCACGCCCCACGAACGGAATGCCCGAACTAAAAACTCTTGTGTAGTAAGCCAAAATCCTTCTATTTGCTAGCGCAGCACCGGTCAGTGTGAAGGCATCCACACTTTCACAGTTTTTAGTAGATGTGATCAGCTCGCCATGGGAGTTTCATGGGGGTTGGAAGCTTGGTTGGCCTGAGAAGAGAGTGCACTATAAGGGGGAGCCCGTGCAGCCAAGCTTCTGAATTCACACGCTACAAATATGCGGTTGGGGAAACCCATGTGGAATCTAGTGAATATTGTCATGGCCTAACCTAGGATTGTACTTATTTGATGTGCAATTGGTTACATTCAAAACATTGTGCTTGTCAAGTGCTTGTTAAATTACTCAAACATTATACACAACATTCACAAATCTAGACACAAACAATCGACCTTGGAAAACTCAGACTTTTCAACAAAACATCAGAAAACAATTTTAGTCCTCATTTTGAACTTAGACTCGGCATTGTCCATCATAGTCCTCATTTGGCATCTAGCTTGGCATTGGTCATTTTCCTTAGTCAACATCTTCATTGTCCATCATAGTCCTCATTTGGCATCTAGCTTGGCATTGGTCATTTTCCTTAGTCAACATCTTCATTGTCACCTTGACATTTGACATTTTATCACCTTGCATTGGTCATTTTCCTTAGGCAAACATCATTATCACCTTGCATTGACATACTCCAAAAATTAGTGTCATAACTTGTCATCTTAGTCTTCATTGTCATGTGGCATTAGTCATTTTCTTTAGACAACATTGTCATATTGCATCCCTTATTATCCAAAAAATCCAAAAACATAGTCTTGCATTGTCATCCTTTATCAAAAAAATACAAAAACATAGGCTAGTGTCATCCTTGCATTTACTTATCATTCTCATCATCCTCATTTGAGCAAATCCCTTTTACGGTTGAGACTAGGCTTCAAAGACAACAACAACAAATGGCAAACTCTGGACAAGATTCCAATCCCAACATCGACAATAACACTTATGACACAAACCAACATTGGACCTTTTCTGACCCATTTCACTGTAGAAGTTGAAAGCCAACTTCCACAGACCGAAGATCACCTGCATGCAAATAACCTGTCACAGAAAGAAGAGATGGAGACAAACAAGCAAGGGTGCTCTGAAAGCTGAAAAATGTATTCATCCAAGAGAGAGGTAAATTACAATGATGAATCCTTATAAAAGGATATTGTGCAACCCTAAAAGAAACCCTAATAGGTAGACATTTAATAATTAATATAATTATTAAATGTCACAAAATGCAACTAAAGTGAAATCTTAAGAGAGGAATAAAGGTAATTTAATCAACATGATTAAATTAAAACCTTTACTCTAACACCCCCCCTTAAGATGAGCAAAAGTGAAGTTACAAACATGTGCAAGAAAGCAAAGGTAACTACAATGCAAGAAAGTAAACTTGGGTCCCGGCAACAAGGCCTGATCAGGTACCCAATTATAACCAAATCTCTGTAAAGTGGAGAAATAGAGAAAACCTCATGGGAAAAACTCTACTCCAAAAAGAGATGAAAGAAATAAATGCACTAATAACAGAAGGATAGGAGGTGGATAACATAAGACCCCCCATAGACACTTCTATCATATAAGTACATGTACAATGGTCTCCATAAGAGAAATAGAAAGAGACTAGAAGGCCCCCCCACAATGAAGAAACTCCTGTCGCAATGGTAGATGCCTGATGTAGAATCCAGAAAGATATCCTGAAGCGGAAAATAATATTCCTCCCCTTGGGAAGAAACGGATCCAAAGGACAATGTCGAAGAAACCCTGTGAAAAGAGAAGAACCAAGATGTCTCAAGATGTGTGCCATGATAGGATGCTGAAGAATCTCTCTGTCTGAACTAAAACAAAAGATGTCAAATCCAAACTGAACTGAAGACTCAAAAACTGCAACCTCTGAATGCACGGATGATGGTGGGCTAACAGCTGGAATATGGCTGTCAACAAAGAGGAGCTGAAAATCCTCAAAGTAATCCTCCAAATCTGCAATATAAGACTCTACAAACAAAGACGAAATGCCTGCAAGATAAGAATCCCAAGTAGCCATGTCTGAAAGATGTATGATGTCCTGCTTAGCTGAATCAATAGGAGCCAAAGAAGAGGCAATATCAAACTGATCAGGAACAACAGGAGATGATGTTGATACATGTATAATCTCAGTCTGAAGAGTAGGAACTGTGAGACAATCCTCTGATTCATCGGAATATAGAAGGGTGTCTAAATACTGAAGTTCCTTTAAAGTATCATGATCAAAAGGTGTGTTCTCTCTCCAACCAATGGGTACAAGACAATCTGAAGCAGGATCCTCTGGGAATGGAGAAAGACTGGGGTCTCCATAGATCTCCCAAAGACGTGTCCAAGTGAGTGAGGACAATCAATGCCCGATATAGCCCACACAGTGTCAGAATCAACACTAGACAAAATAACTCCTACTATGTGATTTCTAATGATATCCCAAGCTAGTTTTCCCTCTGAAGTTGTTGGTTCAGGTATGAGATCATACAAATAAGGCAACAAATTTAGCCACCTACAATGTGTAAGTATACCCTTTGCCCATGACTCATAATTACCCCGTTCCAGAAATACAACTGAAGGGTGAGTAGAAAAACCCATGATAACTCTTCAAATTAAAAATCTGAGACTAACTGACCTCAATACTGATAAATCAGATCAACATATGCCATCCCATGCAAACAAATCATTTCCAAGTGCTGAAACATCCAAGTAATTGACAGATGTGTGAAAACACAAAATACTGAATAAAAAGTACCTGGTGCAAATTCTGGAAAAATAAATGACAGATCTGGAAAGATCACAGAAACACCTTTCCAACGCCTATTTGTTTGCGAAAAACGGAGTCCGTATGCAAAAGATATGGCTCCGGGAGTGCAAAAAGTTTGTTCTAACTTTGACTGAGAAAAACAGCATCAAAATGGAAAAAACTGAAAATTAGACCTACACCATCAGATCGGTGCCGGAATCAGCTTTCCAACGGTATCTTGTTTGAAAAAAACAGAGATCGTACGCCCATTTTACACCCGATTTACTGAAAGAGCTCGAAAAAGCACAATAAGGTCCTTTAGAAGCCCTGGGGGCTAAAAAAACTGGCCCCTGGTCCGCTGGGCGACCAGGGGCTGGGCACGGGTGGCGCGCTGGCGGAGGTAGCGTGGAGGTGGCGCGGAGGTGAGGTGGGTGGGCGGTGGGAGTCGTGAGCGGTGGGCGTGGGCGACAATGGCCCAGCGGTGGCGGTAGCCGAGTGGTGGCCGCCCGCTGGTGGAACCGCTTCGGCGGGCGGCGGCGCCTGCGTTTAAGCGGCAGCCAGTCTTTTTATTTTGAATTTTTGACCTCGGAGTGCTGGGGCGATCTCCCCTGGGTAAAAATTTTGCCTTCCGGATCAACATTAGCCAAATTGGGCTTGCTTATATGAAAATATAGGTTTTGGCCGCTCTGAATCCAATGAGGGTCCGTTTGGGCCCAAAATGCACCCAAAAATGGAGTTACCCAGATCCTCAAAAAAAATGCCAGATCTAATGCATGCACTTGTAAAAAATGCTAAAAAAAAAATCGTTGGGCAAGGAAACCAGATCTGAAAACTGCACCAAGACCCTCTCAAATTAGCTGAAGAACTTCTGAAAGCCCTATCAAACCCTTGAAGCTCCAAATTCTTCAGAAATCAAACAGGAAGCAGCAAGTCTGGAGCTCTGATACCATGTAGAAGTTGAGAAAGCCAACTTCACAGACCCCGAAGATCACCTGCATGCAAATAACCTGTCACAGAAAGAAGAGATGGAGACAAACAAGCAAGGGTGCTCTAAAAGCTGAAAAATGTATTCATCCAAGAGAGAGGTAAATTACAATGATGAATCCTTATAAAAGGATATTGTGCAACCCTAAAAAGAAACCCTAATAGGTAGACATTTAATAATTAATATAATTATTAAATGTCACAAAATGCAACTAAAGTGAAATCTTAAGAGAGGAATAAAGGTAATTTAATCAACATGATTAAATTAAAACCTTTACTCTAACATTCACAACATGAACATGCAACCTCCCATGAACATGCCATCTTCATCAAAAACCATTTTTGAACCATTCATACAAAGAGACCAAAATGGACGAGTATATTTCAAAGACATAGAAGCTGCCAAGCAAAATCCTGACATAGTCTCCTTTGTAAAAAAATATCTCTTACGTGACCCTCAAAGGCATCTAGCCATGCTTTTGGACGAAGGGGCTAAGTTACCACAAGGCTTTGACATAAATACCTTGCCACCATCCATCTACCCTCACCATCAACAGTCACTTGACATGAATCCTACCAATAATTCACAACAAACATCCACTTATCACCCTTATCCTAACCTTGACAAGGGAAGTCAATTGTCCACTAGTCCATTCCATACCTCCACGTCATATTCTGACCCTTCACCTATCAATTTCGTCCAAGTCCACATGCCTTACCAACCATCTACCAACACATGTCACGTCCCCACATCATACCATATCAATTCGGCCCAAGTCTCCACGTCCCATTTTAGTCAACCTTACTCCAATCCAGTCCAAGTCCCTATATCATTACCAACTAATATAGTCGAAGTCCCCATGTCACATCATATGCCATCACATCCTACTCCAGTCCAAGACTCCATGTCATATCCGGTCCAAGTCTCCACGTCATACCCTATTCCTTCACATACTAGTCCAATGCAAGTACCCATGTCATATCCTAGTCCTTCATATACTAGTCCAGTCCAAGTTCCCACATCCTATTCTAGTCCTTTGGTCATTAATCCTTTTCAAGTCACCCCCTCACAAGCCACATCTAGTCATGAAAATTCTATCATAGTCCAAAGTCAAATCCCATTTAATAAACTTGAGGATACATGTCAAAATGAAAGCCCAAAGCATGACCTTATAATGTCACCCTCATGTCAAGAACAAGGTAGTTCATCCAATGACCCTATCTTTCAGTCCATCCATGAAGTCCTTCAAGACAATCATGACATCCAGAACACACCTCTCCTTGACAACGACTCTATTTCTGACTATATAATCCATGACAACCCCATCTTCGAGCAAGACCCTACCATTGACCAAGAAGTCCAAAATGATCCACTCATTGACCTTTATGCAATTCATGATCAAACACTTGCCGACCCTATACAAGCCTCGACTATTGACACTTCCTATGATGAGACACTTGCCTTCATGGGACACATAGATGATATTCCTCCAGAACAAGAATCTTCCACTAAGGACATGCTTGCATATGATCAAGTTATAGCTAAAATCATTGGACTCTATGACACTAAAAATAATGATGGCTTTGACATTGCCTTGAAAGCACCAACAGAGTCATTTGAACTTGACATGTCGCATGATCAGACAAAAGATATCAGTCAAGAATATGGCCAACAAGACAATGAAGCTAAGACACTTTATCAATTAGGGGCATCTATCTTTGTTAGAGCAGGATTTCTTGCAAATGAAAATATTACAAGTGACAGTGTCCATAGACATCATGATGGGTTAGCATCTTGCTTTCAAAACAATAAATACCCCATTGCAAATAGAATCTGTCAAAGCATGCAATATCAAGGCAAAGGACTAGGCATACACGAGCAAGGCATTCTTGAACCAATACAGCTTCAGGGAAATTACAGACATCAAGGTCTTGGTTATTCCTCAGACAACAAATCAAACGATGTCAGTGGTACCTCCTCGATATTAGGGGCAACTTTTTCAGAAACAAATGTCAAAATGGAGTCCATGAGAAATCCTTGTCATAAGATTGCTGCCAACACTCCCTCCACCCACACCATGAACCGTCATTCTATCATGAATCAACCTCCCCTTTGGGACCAACAAAAACAAAAGTCTTACAAATCAGAAGATCAAAATCAAATGTCAAAAGCCATTGAATCAAACAAAAGGACAAGTGGACAAATGAAATTAAAATGGATCCCAAAGAAAGACGGATCGAACAAAGACACCCAGTCAAATGCAAAAGTCAATCACAATGTGGAGTGACAAGGCAAGAGGACTCCCACATATAACACATGTCCACCTCCTTCAAAATGGTCATCAAGCAAGGCATCTAAAAGTGTTGGTTCCAAACACCATCCCTCCAAAATCCGTCATCCAACATCCCAAGTTTGGAAAATAAAAAGTCATTCATCTAAATGTCCAAACAACATTTCCATGTCTACCATCATTTGTCATAATCCTACATGTCGCCTAAAGTCCAAAAATCCTACGTCACAAATCCGTCATGTCATGGCAGCAACTCTTTACCACAAGGACTCTCATGGCACTCTATTGCGATGTGCGTATTTTGATAAGGCCAACTCTAGTATCAGAAAGGATCACAATGACATCAATCAATTGTATACAAGTGCTACGATCCTGACAAGACAACTCCTTCAGCAAGGTCATTATTGGCATATCATGGCACCAGTCTCTACATCGGCACCGTCAGTGGATTCAGAACAGTTAGTGGTTATCTAAAGCATCAGGCTATCCACAAAATCAGAAATACAAAAAAAATTAAAAAATTGTCACCCTGATGAAAACTTGGCAAATAGGCATCTTGGTGACACCAAAAAAAAAAAAAATCAAAAAGTCAAAAAAAAATAGTAAAGAGAAAAATTTCATCCAACGGTGAAAACTTGGCAAACAGGCACCTTGGATAAGTACCATGAAAACCTGGCAAACAGGCGTCATGTGTAAAATAAATCGTCTATGTGGACTCTTACACTTGGGGGCAAGTCGTCTCATTTCCCATGCCTTCCTCATGACATTGACATCCATCTAAGCCCTATCATTTCCGTCCATTTTCCCACCTACCTTGGTCTTGACATAAAAATAGCACACATAAATCACGCTTTGGGGAAAACTCTTGACATGTCTATCCTTAAGTCATACATGATTCATAAAACATCATGTCATTGACCGTCATAGTCTTATTGTCATTATACGACATAGTCCTTAAAAATCATATGACAATTCCATTAATCTCATGTCTCCTATCTTTTACCAAGGCTACCCCCTATACTTTCATGTCTATCACCTATCTTGGCTTTCCCTTGTCAAACGGTCTAAGGATAATCATCATCCCATCTAGTCCTAACCAAGTCATTCCAAATGCAATGAGTCCAATTCATACAAGCGCATTATCCAAAACATTACTTGACTGCATTCCTAGCTCGGCTGTAGACCTCCATACTTTCGTCACTTTATTGTCATCATCCTCACGTTGTTTTGGGATGAGTCCTTCCCACGTCAAACAATGTTGTCATCACTTGTCAATTGGTATTCAACTTGACTAGGGGCACAATCATGTTTGTCCTTGGATTCTCATATGTAGGCATCAGTCATATGCATTTTTCACTATCCTCTTAAATGTCAAAATCCAAATAAATCATAAAACAACAAAAAGACAAAAACACAGCAAAAAGTCCTGAAAAAAGACAAAAACATGGCAAAAAGTCCTAAAAAAAGACAAAAACATGGCAAAAAGTCTTGAAAAAAGACAAAAACATCATAAAATGTCCTGAAAAAAGACAAAAAACATCATAAAATGTCCTGAAGAAAGACCAAAAAAATCATAAAATGTCCAAAGAAAAACACAAAAACATCCAAATCAATGTCAAAATCTTAAAAATGGAGTCAAAGTCAGTCATGTCAATCAGTCCATGTCATTGTCGAACTACGTTGTCTCTGCGCATTTGCTACGTAGGCAAGGCCATCAATCGATGAGTCCCCGAGACATTAGGTCAGTCCTTTTAGGTTGGTCCAAATAAAATCATGGCATTTGTCACAATCGTCACATCAGTCAAATAAGTTAGACAGTCAAAATCAAACACAAGATAGTCATTTGAAACGTCAATGTCAAAATTGGTCAAAATTAGACAACACAATCCAATCAATCATACAGTCAACATTAGTCAACTTGCCAAAACACATTAGTCAAAACAATGTCAATCTCATCACTCTTTGGTCCTCTTCAAGATGTGTCCTTCTTGGAGTTAGACCTCGTCAAAATGTCCTTTGCCTTTTCAGGATGTTTCCTTCCTGACAATAGGCCCCGTCAAACCGGCAACACCGTCAAATTGGCAAAACTCTTAAACTGTCAAAACTGTCAAATCAACAAGAAATCAATCTTTGGCAAACAAACATTGGCAATAAAAATTACATGGCTGTTAATCTTTCTAGTCTTTCTTGTCTTATCTTTTGACTATCTTGGCTATTTTGTCTTATATTTTTATTGTCTTGTCTTTTGGTCATGTTACTAGCTACCTCGAGGATATCCCATGAAGGATTTAGAGGTGCGATGACGTTTCCTGGCCTATTTTATTTTCTTTGATTGCTGTCTGTGGATTGTCTCAACAAAAAGACTGGGGTAACTTCGCCCTTAGTATGAGTTAGGACATTCCTTTTCTGTGACTGTCTATTTTTCAAGTGGATGACCTTGCACACCTTGGTCTACGTCATATCATGGTGTTTGTTGTCCATTTGTGTCATTTTTACCGCCCAATGATGATTAAGAGCAATAAATATTAGTCCTATGGAAATGTTTTGAAGGATTTGGTCTAGGAACTAACATGCATCTTCTTTAGTCTTGTCATCTTTTCTCACTCGTCTCATATAGGCATTGCATCCATATCATCATCCATATCTTTTGCACTAACATTTCTTTGTCTCTTCATATTCTAGTCTTCTCATCAATTTCGAGCACACACATGTTCTTGGAACCTCACCGTCCTCTCGAGGCATACCACAACCCTCCTCATTCTTCCTCATCTTATTTTGCACTGGGGCATATTTTTGACTTATTTTCTTTGTCACAATGCGACATGCTACATTATGACAAAGAGGGCAAAATGTAGACACATAAAATTGTCCTAGGCTTGTAACTCTTAGATTATTCAACATTGCCCCTTTCATTCTTAATAATTAAATAATTTTAATTATTTAATTATTTTCTAAAGTCATAATTCTTCATTAATTAAATAATTTTAATATTTAATTAATTCATTTTATCTTTATTCCTCCGATAATTAAATAATTTTATTTATTTAATTACGTCACTAATTAAGCCTTCTTTCTAAAATTAAATAAATTCTTATTTATTTAATTTTTGTCAACTTTCCACTATAATTAAATAATTTTAATTATTCATTAGCCTCTTCTCTCATTAAATTAAATAAATTTGATTTATTTAATTTAGTCAATTCTCTTGAATTTTGAATTAAATCATTATTTAATTCAAAACAATTCTTTTGTCACATTCCTCCATAGTTAAATAATATCTTTATTATTTAATTATTTACTGGTCACCTGGAGTAAATAAATTTTATTATTTAATTTCTCCAGCAACCTCTTTGTCCGTGCCAGTCTTATCTTCCAAATCAAATCTTATCTCTTGACATCTCATTTAATTTCGACCCTTGATTGAATTATCTTATAATTCAATCTTGGCCCTTCATCCTTATCTTTTGCCCTAATTTTGACCTAACCCTAATGTGCACAGCAGCATTTAATCTTGATCATTGATCCTAGGGTTCTGGTCATCTTTTCATCCTGGCCACACATTCAAAATTGCAATTTTTATAAAAGGGCAATTTTGTTCTCATCTACATATCTCTCAGCTCTCTTGACTTCTTGCACTCTTAGTCTCTCATGTTTAGATTTCAATTTATGCTACTAGTCTTACAGTCATAGTCACTTATAGTCATAGGCATTTTAGTCCATTGTAGGGACATTTTATTTTCTGCAAATCCTTCAACAGTTGCATAGGGCTTAGTCATTTGTCATAGTTGCTCATACAAATCTGAGGGCATTTTTATTTACTGCAAGCTAGGAGGTGTAACAAAGGTCAATCATGGAAGGTGGAGACTTAGGGTAACTTCATCCCTTTTGTCTTCACATTACTTCCTTTGTGCTTTGTTATTTCATAGGAATTTTGATGTTATTGTGCTAACCCCTCTAACATAATTCAGATTTTCCATTGATTACAGGTAGGTTACTATTTTTAGTAAGTTTTCATTTATACACGATTGGATGAAAAATCTTGCAAATACCTCAAGAATGGTGAATTAAATCCAATGGAAAAGAAGTCACTTCAACATCATTTTTCATTGTGAGATATTAAAATTTCAATTTCCAAAAATCCTCTTAAAATATTTGAAGTCAAATTTGAGGCCATTAGAGGCTCCAAATGGGCCCAAAAATTGGTGAAAATCCAAAGTAGTTTTCTTTTAGCTACTACTTTTTGCAGACATGCACCTTCTCGAGATATTTTTGAAAATTTATTATTGAAACATAAAAAAGGAGGTTCATCATGAATAGGGTATCAATTATGAACCTAATTTCCATTACGTTAGTGTTGCATTTAATTATGAGGGTCAAAATGCTTCAATAACATTTAAAAATCAACCCTAACTATTATAGCAATGGAAATGGAAGTTTTGAGAGCTCAAAATGATGTGTACCTTTTCAAAAACTTATTTTTAGGCCACATAGGACTCATTTGCATTTAGTGGCGAATGGGTCCCTATTAGGGTTCCAAAAACTAACTTCTTGGTTTTATTCATCTCACTTTGCATTCCCAGATCCCAGGTTTTCACTACTTCAATTCTTACTAAGGACTCATTCACCTTTAGTGGAAAATGGTTCCTTTTAGGGTTTCAAAAAATTAACTTTTGGGTTTTATACTTCAATATCTTTGCCGTCAATTCCTAGGTTTTTAGCTCTCGAAAGTCTAGATTAAATTTTGTAGCCTTTCTTTTGTATTCTTGAACTATGAATGACAACTTTGCAACTCTTCAACTTTGACATTTTTTCTCCAAATCTCGCTCTTCAACCTAAAACTTGCAATCACATATTCAAGGGAAGAAAAAATTATTGATTTTTAGTGAATAGGGGTTTGCCTCAGTCAAACTCCTTTTAGGTAATTAAACCAACTGATGAAATAATGAAATTGAAGCATGAAACATGAAATATAAAATAATGATACCTTGCATGTTGTCTTGGAATGTAAATCTAAAACAATCTAGCATGAAGTGGCCATGAGGAATGTATATCTTGATTTCCAATAGGATGTGAAACAATGCTTACAAGAATGATCTTCAATGCTACATCAACAATATTAGCTCAACATGTATGAATGCACTATTCCTTAGACATGAATAACCTTGAATTATTGCATTAAGACTCCAAAAATGTACCTTGAAATGCCTTTAAAATGCTCTTGTAAAGTCAAACTTGCTATAAGGATGCTTTCTCAAAGTTTCTAGGTGAAACAATGTTAATTAACCCCTTATTTATACTATATCTACAGATTAATCTTGAAATTCAAATAATTCAAGCCAACCCCTAATCTAGGTATTAAAATCATAAGGATCCTACCACAATTAAATTCAAAGAGATGGGCCCTATTAGGGGAGGACCCATTCACCACTAAAGTTGAATGGGTCCTAGCACAACTTTCTAGGACCATGCCTTAGGGGGATGAAATAACATAAAAAAACCCATCTCAAATATGCAAAAGAAAGGGTGTTCTAGGTTCAGAGGATTCATTTTCCACTAAAGGTATATGGTTCCTAGCACAATTTCTAGGACCAAGCTTTTGGGAGGTGAAATAACATCAAATAACCACCTCAAAAATGCATAGAAAGGGGTTTCCTATTTGGAGAGAACTCATTTTATAATAAAGGTGAATAACAACATTTTTTAGGAAACCAAATTTTCCAATTTAAATGTCATACAATATCATTATTCGATGTTGGGATAGATCCTTGAAAACAAGGTTTGAATTTAAATTACAGTAGCTAATTAACTCTAATTAACCACAATTAATTAATGAGACCCTACGTAAGTGTGAAAGTATGTTACAACACTTTACAAAACTCTAATAAGGTAAAATTTAAGTACATTTAGTTTAAAAAGGGGCCCTACATTAATGTGAATGTGTCAAACACATTACAACATTAATCCAAGGCACAATTTTAAAGAAAACAGATACTTTTTCTGTTACTACATTTTTCCCCCACTTTAGTGAGAGGATGACCCCATGTCAAAATCACATTAAAGTAGACATTCAAGAAAATTAAGTATGAAAAAATAACAAAGATACATAATAATACCTTGTCAAAGGCCAACAAAATAAAGAAAAATAAAGGATCAAGCACAACTGTTTCAACACGATGTGGAATAGGGCTATTTGTCTGTGACATATGCTGCTCACTCTAGGATAGTGGAACCTTAGTTTTTCAACTAGGTAAATTTTCCCAATGAGGTGGTTTAGTGAGAAATTTATGTCAATGTGCTAGGTTATCACTGTATAATGAGAAGGCATGCCAATGTGTTGGCTTCTCATCATACTAACCATACCAAATCTATCATCTTAATAACTTTAATAAAGCACCACAATGTAATTCTTTTTTCAAATTCTTTTGAATGTAATGTAAAATTTTGTTAAAGGGGATTTTGTTTTGTCCATGTAAGGTTTTCTTCCAAGGGACATTGTGCCTATTGTTTCCAAGAGAGGATAAGTCAAGGATATCAAATCACCACATATGGGATGCCTCGTTCACATCAATCCATGAAGGGACATCATATGCTTAGAAATATTGCACCCTTGAAGGACATGAAACCAAATGGTCCACTACCAAGAAAAGGACATGTCACAAGAAAAAATAAAGCCATGCCATTAAATATACCAAAACAAGTCATCAATGTATGCCCCCACTTTAATGCAATTGCTACACCATCATTGTAATATTTAATTGCTTTAAAGTAGCCAATCTTTTGTCCCAAGGAATGAGAGCTTTCCTCAAAAAACCCTATGCCAATTCATATGTTTCCAAAATAAGCTACATCATGAAATAGGAAGGAAGGGTTGTCCCCAAAAATACAATGTTAAACCTAGAAAGAAAAGTATGTCACATGCAATCCAACTTAAGGCATGCCATCCACATCCTAAGCTTGCTCTTATATATACATGAAAGGAGGTCAACTAGCCACAAGAAAAAAGGACAAGTGTTGTACGAAGACAAAGCTACCTAACCCCTTGCTCCCCTGAGTGCAAAACAAGGACGAGTTGAGGATGGATGATGGTATGCCACTCCTTGTGATAATGAATGTAAAACATGCAATAGTGAGTATCCCATGATACTACAACTATTACATGGCAAGGAGTAGCAACTATTGTTATTTTGTATATGAGTAGGAAAAGTATCAAATTGATTCCTATCTAATGAGATATTTCTACATGTTGTATCTATTAGTTTAGGATACACCTGAGTTGAATTTGTCTTGGATGAATCTTTTGTAATGGTTTTTCTATTAAGTGAAGGCTTGTTTGATGGTTTGATTTTTATCAAAGGACAATAACCAAGACCACAAGTTATTTCTTGTGTGTTAGGTTCTATATGGACATTGATACCTTTTTCTATAGCACAACATCCTTTTCCACTATAACTAAGTTATCTCATAAGCTCATAACCTCTTCCATAAATATTTTTCATTTCTTTAGGGTTCAATGGTTGTTCATAATCAACTTCATAAATTTTATTTTTTTTAATTTTCCTGATCTTCTAAAGTAGTTGAGGTGGATGCTTTTGAATTTAGTGTTGACATTACTTCTTTTTCTTTCCCCTTTTTAGACTCTTTGTTGATGATCTTGTATTCACCCATAAATGTTGGTGTGATATCTAAGGAAACCTAATCATCTTCCAATAGCTTAGTGACTTGATCAATGTTTTTATTGTGCTCTTCTTTCTTCTTCGCATCCACTTTTTCATTTGGATACAATGCTTCAAAAGAGTCTCGTCCTTCTTTCTCAACAATCAAACAACTTTCAGTTTAAGGATTGGCCTTAAGTGTGTAAACTTTGTTGTTATAGACATACTTCATTACATGGTGTAGGGTAGAAGGCACCCCATTCATCTCATGAACCCATGGTTAGCCTAAGAGGAGATAATATGAAAGATCATGAGGCATAACATGGACATGAGTTTGTAAGGCAAACTTTCCAACTATAATAGGTAATGTGATGACTCCAAGAATTTGTTTCCAATATTATTGAATCCGTGGATGGATAAAGAATTGGGTTTAATATCGCTTCTACTCATTTTGATCTTTTCGAAAAGGCTCACACTACACACATTAAGGACCAAACCATTTCCAACAAGAGTTTTCTTTATCACAATTTTATTAACATAAACTATGACATTGAAACCTTCATTTCATTTTTTTTTTCTAACGGAGGTAACTCATCTTGACAAAAATTGATGTCTAAGATTTATTGGGTTATAACTAAAATTTGGTCTACTACTTCATTTGATTGCACATTAGGAATGACAATATTTTTTTGCAAATCACTTTGAAGCATGCTATGATAAATAGGGGAGGTTTGAATAAGTTCCCATAAGGATATCTTAGTAGGAGTATTTTTAATTTTTTCAAGAGGATTATACTCATTTCCACTTTGTAAAGGAAAATGCGGAGGACAAGGAAAGATAGGGTTAGGCAATGGGAGGGATGTTGGAGTTTCTTGTGTTTTTTAAGGATTTCTCCTCATGTTATATTTATGAGTAACAATGTTATAATTTGATTGCTATGAAACATTATTCTTAGGTGGTCCAAGGATGAGGACAAGTTTATTTTTAGTTTTTGGTCATTGCGATGGTGGGTAAATAATTAAAGGATTCTTAGAATATCCCATAGGGTATATAGGAGGTCTAATAATCAAGGGGGGTATAATGGACATAGTGTGCATCAATAACCTCAACGATTTTGGTTAGATGTATTTCTAATGAAGGAGGGTCTAATGTCACTTCATCATCTTCACCTGAAGAATAAATATTGTCAATGTTCTCATTTTCTTCCACCATGATATCATCCCTAATAAGATATTTTTTAGGAGAACTACAAACTAGATGTTCATGACATTCAAAAGTTGGTTCTTCTAAAATGAATTCATCATAAGGGACTTATCAATGGTTGAATTTTCTTGCTTATCGATGATGGAATTCTCTTGTCCAATGGGATTTTCATGACTTGTTATGATTGTCCATGACTTAGAAAGACATCAAACCAAAATTGTTGAGGTTATGGATACACACTTGTCCATTAGATCCCCCTTGATTATTGGACCTCCTATATACCCTTTGGGATATCTTAGGAATCCTTTAATTATTTTTTCTCACTAGTGGGAGAGGTATCAGGAGAAGAAAAATTATGGTTTTCATGATTGTCTATGCTTGTATCTTCATGTATCATATCATCCTCACCAATGGGAGAGATAATAGGATTTGAGATAGGAAATGCAATATTAAGGATTGCCTCAATGGTTTGATCCTCTTGCTCTAAGATGTTCTCATAACTAGGAAAGATAGTGGAAGGATGGCTAACATGTTTCTTAATGACCTCATTGTTGTACTCTAAATTGAATTCATAGGAGGGGATGTTGTACTTATGCAATCAATTCTAAACCATATCAAAACCACATCTCTTAAAAGGAAACATGCTAACATGAAAATGTAAACTATGCAATTTTCATAGTCTAAACAAGGCAATTTACTAATTACACTATGCTCAAAATTGAAAAATGAAATGTTGTAAATATAATTTTGAATTTTGAAAATGCACTAAATGAAGAAAATCAAGCTATATTCACTAAATTTGATGAAATATAAAATTATAAAACTAAAAAATAAAATTAATCTAAGTAGAAAATAAAATCATAAAAACAAAGATTTAAAATCCCAAAAAATGTTATTTTAGATTTGATCAGGGATTCATTCACCAATAAGGGTGAATGGGTACTAGATGGGGATTTTCACAATGTTTTTATTGATTTATGAGAGATTTTTAGTGAGTTTAAAATGCTAGAAAGTTTAGGTCCAGCCTAGCCAAGGACTCATTTTCTAGTAGCGGTAAATGGGTCCTAGATCAGGGTTTTAAAAAAGTGAAAACTACAATTTTTAAGTTGTATTATGGGCTTTTTGTGCCTAGTTTCAAACTACAACTCTTGTGATAGAAATTTCCAAAATTTGATGACCTAAAGAAAGTGAAATGGAGGATAAATGATGACCTATATGATGTTGTGGACAAATATTTTGGCACCACAAGGCTCTCTAAAACTTCTAAGGTTTTTCACCTAAAAGGAGAGAGGTATGCCAAAACTTGCAATGTCCCCACTCAAGAATAATGAAAATATGAATGAAATATTCCTAAATGTAATGTCCTAAATGTAATAAACTGCTAAAATATATTGATTATTAATGAAAAACTAATAAAATGTTAAATGTTTGAAAATATGTTATGATAGGCAAAATGACCTAGAAATGTAAGTAAACTATAACAAAAAATGATAAAATTGAAGGTGTGCACCTAGAAACTGAAGAAGGATAAAATGAAGGTCTAGAGTCCTAAAAAACATGATGCAGAATTCAAATAGGACACTTATGCCAATTTGGGCGACTTAGTCCCAAATCTGGAAAGCTACTCCAAAGCCCATTTTAGACAAATGGGTATCCAGATCTACAAAAACTTCTAAAAAAAAGGTACAGTGGGACTAAGTCACCATTGATGGTGACTTAATCCACTTTGGCTTCTTTGAAAATCCAAAAGTGGAGTCAAAAGCTCTCAGTCTACTCTTTCTATTCCTCTAGATGTTTGGTTTTGAAATTGCCAAATTTAGGCCTAAAAGTGACTTTTTGATGGATATTTTGACCTTTCCAAAAGGGAAATGACTCCAAAATTTTTGAAGCCTATTCTTAAATCATTCTCAATCCATCCAAGCATGTAAATCTGTAATCACACAAAGGAAGAAAGAGAAAATGTTGAGTGTTAGGCATTGGGGGTTTGCCTTGGTCAAACCAAAATGATGAAATAAGATAATAAAGCATGAAACATGAAACAATGAAATTAGAAACTTTCCATGATGATAGATCTTGATTTGTTGCAATAATGGATGAAGAATCTTTCTCTTGAATGCCTTAGAAAGTTGTCTTGATGACTTAGAATGCTAAAACCCTAGCTTGCCTGACTTGACAACATGGATGAATGATAAATGATGGATGGATGATGAATTAATTTTGAATTAGAGTTAAGGTCTCCTTTTAGAGAGAAGAGTTAAGTGAATGGATAGAATAAGGATCATGATCAAGGGCCAAGATTAAATTTCAAAATAATTTAATCAAGGGTGGAGGTTAATTGAGAGAAGAAAGACATGGATAAATAAATAACTGAGGTGGAAGATAAGATTGGCATGGACAAAGAGGTGATAGGAGAAATTAAAGATTATTTAATTTAGGTCACCAACATAGAAGAAAAAAATAAAATATTAATGTTATTTATTTAAAAAGAAAGGTGAGAACAAATAATGAGATAATTACATAATTAAAAATAATTATTTAATTGGGGAAATCAAGAAAAGGATAAATAAATATATCATTTATTTAATTATAGAGACAATAGGCTAATGAATAATTAAATAATTGAAATGATTATTTAATTATAGAAGAAGAGAGAAAAGCCAACTTTTGAATTAAAATAATATTAGACTTAAATGCTTAATAAAAGTCTAGAAAGGTGTGAAAGTCATTTACAATTTCTTACAACACCTTTACAAGACATGTATTTTATTCAATTTGCAAGGTTCCAAGACCTAATGTGGATGTGTAAAACATCTCACAACACTAGATCTTTAGGCAATATTAAGTCCAATTTATCATTAATTATTCCCAAATCAAGGAAAAAAGGGATAGTTTTTTTATGTGCACATTTATCCCCCACTTTAGTGAGAGGATGAACTTGCTTCAAAATCATGCTAAAGTAGACATTAAAGAGGGGTCCAATCATACCAATGTGAATGGTCTGTCATAGCAAAGATAAACGAAGTGGTCAAGCCCCCAGCATCCAGGATCCCAAGTCAAACCAACATAATCACAAAAGGACACATACAAGGTGAATGATTTGTAGCAAAACAAGATATGTGCATGCAATGGAAAGAAATAGAAGGAAGAGAAGAGTGAAAATAAAAAGGTGGATCAAGATTTTACCATTTTTCCAACACAATGTGGATTAGATCTAGGCTATTTGTCTAAAAAAATGGATACTCACTCTAAGGCGGTGGAACTCTTAGTTGTCTGTGGGGTGAGAAGTTCTAAAAAGGTTAGAAACATACACTCATGTGTGATATGTACTCACACACATGCAAGTGGCTATAGGGAAATTCATGCCTCATATTGGGCTTCACGCTCAACCATACCAAAGTTATACCTCTTGATAACTTTAATAAGGTGCCACAATGAAAATGCTTTTGTATATCTTTTTGAATGCTATGTAAAAAAATTTGTTAAAGGGGATTTTGGTTTGTTCATATAAGGTCTTCTTCTTAGGGAAAATTATGTCTAATGTATCCAAGAGAGGAAAACTCAAAGTTTCAGATCATTTCCTATCTGATGCCTCATTTGTCTCATTCCATGTTAGAAGATCCTACACTCTTGGATGACATCAAACCCAATTATACCACCAAGAAGAGGACACCTCACAAGGAAAAAGAGAAATCACACCATGAAATGTTTTCCAAAATATGTCGTCCATGTATTCCCCCACTTTAAAGTGGTTGCTACACCATCATTGTGAGCAATTTCTTTAAATTAGTGAATGATAGATGCTAACATGAGGGAAGACATGAGAGCCAACTTGGAAAGCCCTATGCCAAGTAATATGTTTCCAACTGAACTACATCATGAATAAGTATGCCACATGCACTCCAACTTAAGGAATTTCATCCACATACCAAGCTTTCTGTTATATTTTCATGAAATTTTAATGAATAGCCAAAAGAGACAACAAAAAGTGACATACAATGATAATGCTATGTACTCCTTGCCCATACTTAGTGCAAGACAAGCATGAATCTGAAATGGATGACGATATGTTGCTCCTTGTAATAGTGAGTATGCTATGATCCTACAACTATTACATGGCAAGGAGAAACAACTAATATTATTTATTGTGATAAGTAAACACGGTTTCTACTTGATACATATTTAATGAGATGTCTATTAGTTTAGGATGTACCAACGTTAAAGTTGTCTTGGAAGAATCTTTTACGATAGCATTGAAATTGGATGAAGGATTTTTATTTGAGGGGAAATAACCAAGATCATGAGTCATTTCTTATGTTTTAGGCATTATAGGGACTTGGATACATTGTTCTATAGCATGGCATCCTTTTCCAAGTTGCTACAGAAGTCCAAAATGTCTTCAAAAAAGTTTTGTCACTTTTGTTGGATTTGGTGGTTGTTCAATTTTCTCAAAGTTTGTCTTGGATGTTGTCTTTACTTGTAAGGTGGTTGATGTGGATTTTTTTGTTATGATCATTTATTCCCCCATGGATGTAGAAATTAAATCAAATCTTTTCAAAGCTTCTTCCAATAACTTTTTTCCTTGGTCCATTTTCTTTTCTCTTTCTATATCATTTTGCTTCGTACCAATCATACCACATGTAACCTTTTTGTTTTGAGGAGTAGAAGGTAGCCTATCATAGAATCCTAATATTTTCTTCAAGGTTTCATGATTTTCAAAGCATTCCCATGATGGTGGTAAATCTATATCAAGCAATTCAAGATACTTCAAAGTGAGGTTGATTTTTGGTTTGCACATGATAGTGTTGATGTTTTCTTTCACCATGATATTCAACCTAGAAAGAGAGTTTTAAGGAGAGAAGCAAACAAGATGTTGATCACATTCCATTAATAGGTTTTGTAAAGTAACTACATCACAAGGAGATGAGGCATCAAGAGAATAAAAAGCATCACATTCATGTTTTTTGATGATTGGATCCTTTTGCTAAATTATGTATTCTTGGACTAGGGAAACATTAGGAAAGTAAGCAAGAAAATGATCATGACTTTCAATGAATAGTTTGTCTAATCCCAAAATATCTTCTTCACTAGTAGAAGAGATATTAGGAGAAGAACAAGTATGATTATCATGATTATCTATTATTACATCCCTTTTTCCAATAATGTCTTCCAAAATAGGGGAAGAAAATAAATAGAATTTTCATAGGTTTTAAAGGTTTGATCATCTAATTCCAACATATCCTCCTCACAAATAATGTGATTGTCATGATTTCTCACAATCTCACAAATAGGGGAGGAGTTAGAATATGAATGTAGGCTAGGTAGAAGGATGTGATGAGATGTGTTTATGATCTCATTCTCTTGTGCCATAATATGTTCCAAAGTAGGAGAGGAACTTTCCACATTGTCATGACTCTCAATGTGTACATCTTCTAGCTTCAAAATACCTTTGTCACATGTAGGAGAGATATTGGGAGAAGAGGAACTATTATTATCATGATTTTCTATGCTTTCATATTCTTCTATCACTGCATTCCCACAAATAGAAGAGATATTAGAGGGTGTGGAACTATGGAGTGTGATTGTCTCTTGCTCTAAGAAACTCTCATAGCTAGGAAAGAGATTGCAAGGATGACTATCATGCTTGCTAATAAGCTCATAGAAAATTGAATGCAATATGTTTTCCCGAAGATTCTCATGATCTTCGTCACCAACAAGAGAGATGTTAAGAGGGGGAAATTTGATTGTTGTCCATAATGTCATAATTTTTCTCTAAGGTATCATTCTCTTGTTCCCTAGTATCTATCCTAGTAGGATAGCTTGTAGGAAAGTGACAAACAATAGGTTCATCACATTTCATGGTTGGATTTGATAAAGTAGCTTCATCACTCATAAGAGAGGCATCAAGAGAAGGATAGCTAGGAGTTTCATGGTTAATAATGATTGGATTTATTTTTTCAAATAAGTTGTCCCACGTGGTAGGGGAATCAAGAAAGGGAGGGATAATATTCTTGAAAGTCTCAATGATGATATCTTCTAACACTAAACTATCATCTTCATGTCTAGAGAAGATATTAGGAGAAGGAAAGGTGTGATTATCATGATTTTATACATTTACATGCCCATGTATAATAATGTCTTCTTGAGTGGGAGAGATAGGATTTTCATATCTCTCAATCATGTCCTCCACACAAATATGTGTTTAATGATCATTTAGGATTGTATCCTTATTTACTAAAGAGTTTTCACAAGTTGGGGAGGTGTTGGGAGAAATGGCCATGATCTTAGTTTTTTCCTTCTAAGGGGGAGGAGGAGGAAGAAACAAAAGACTTTCATTATTTTCAATGATTGTATCTTCTTTCAATAAGATACATTTTTCACCAATGGGAGAGATATCGGGAGAAGAATAATTATGATTATCATGATTATCAATGCTTGCATCCTTTTGTGTCAAACCTTTAGTGGATGATCCTAATGAGAGGAAGTCCTTAAGGGATTCATCTTAAATGTCTAATTCATCACTATTAAGGGGCTTTGATGACATGATTTTTCTAAATTGAATCATTTTTTGAATTGTTTCATTTGATGTTTCAAAATTTTTGTTTGCATTTTCAGATGAATCTAATATAATTGAACTAGGAACTAATGCTGAAAAATGAAAATTATAAAAATATAATTCTATCCAAAATTTACATTGGAGTAAATGATCCTAATGATAAGCATTTGAATGTAATATAAAATAACTAAACTAAAACAAAAAAGTAACATGAACAAATAGTAACTTGAGAAACTGGAAATTGAATTTTGAAAATACTAATGCAAAATGTGTATTGGGATTAAGTCACCCAAGGTGGTGAATTAGTCCCAGTATGGGTATTTTTTAATTTTTTCTAAATTTTCTGATGGATTCTTATATCTTCTATACTATGCAATGCAAATCTAAAGTGTAGAGGAAATAATCAATGAGTGGTTAAGGAAATAAGGTGAAATAATGTAAGTTTAAATGAGCTTTTCACTAATGTAAATTTGAAAACCCTAGAATGTAAAACAATGTAAAACCTAATGCAATGTTGATGTATGCTATTCCTAGGATGTAAATGCACTTGAAATCAAATGTAAAATTTTCTAATGATAGGTTGACCAAAATGTGGCCAAAGATTTTTGCACCACAAGGCTCTCTAACGCTTCTAGGGTTTTTCACCTAAAAGGAGAGAAGTATGCCAAAACTTGCAATGTCCCCACTTGAGACTAATGCAAATATGAATGAAATATGCCTAAATTTAATGTAATAAATTCAATAAAATGATAAAATATATTTATTATTAATGCAAAACTAATAAAATGTATAATGTTTGAAAACATGTGATATGCAAAATGAGCTAGAAATGAAAGTAAACTGTAAAACAAACTGATGTAACTAAATGTGTGCACGTGGAAACTGGAGAAGGATAAAATGAAGGTCTAGAGTCCTAAAATACCAGATATAAAGGCCAATTGGGACACATACACCAATCTCGGTGACTAAGTCCCAAATCTAGAAAACTACTCTAAAGCTTGTTTTAGCTAAATGGGTATCCAGATCTATAAAAACTTCTAAAACATAGGTATAGTGGGACTAAGTCACCATTTATGGAAACTTAGTCCACTTTGGCTTTTCTAAAAATCCAAAATTGGAGTCAGAAGCTCTTAGTTTGCTCTTTATGTTCCTCTAGGTGTCTAGTTCTGAAATTGCCAAATTTGGTCCTAAAAGTGACTTTTTGGTGGATATTTTGACCTTTCCAAAAGGAAAATGACTCAAGAAAGTTTGAAACCAATTCTTCAATCATTTCCAATCCATCCAAGCACCTAAATTGACAATCACACAAAGGAAGAGAGAAAATGTTGAGTGTTAGGGATTAGGGGTTTGCCTTGGTCAAACCCTGTTTAGGTAATTAATCCAAAATGATGAGATAAGATAATAAAGCATGAAATATGAAATAATGCAATTAGAAAATTTCCATTATTTTAGATCTTGAGTTGTTGCAACAATGGACTAAAAATCTTTCTCTTAAATGCCTTAGAAATCTATCTTGATGACTTAGAATGTTAAAACCACAACTTTCTTGACTTGACAACATGGATGAATGATGAATTAATTATGAAATAGAGTTAAAGGTCTCCTTTTATAGAGGAGAGTTAAGTGAATGGATAGAATAAGGATCATGATCAAGGGCCAAGATAAAATTAGAAAATAATTTAATCAAGGGTGGAGGTTAATTGAGAGAAGACACATGGATAGATAAAGAATTGAGGTGGAATATAACATTGGAATGGAGAAAGAGGGGATAGGAGAAATTAAAGATTATTTAATTTAGGTGGCCAACATAGAAGAAATAAATAAAATATTAATTTAATTTATTTAAAAAGAACAGTGAGAAAAAATCATGAGATACTTAAATAATTAAAAAAATATATTTAATTATAGATGAAAGGTAGAGTGTTAAA
Source organism: Sequoia sempervirens (assembly GCA_007258455.2). NCBI lineage: Eukaryota > Viridiplantae > Streptophyta > Pinopsida > Cupressales > Cupressaceae > Sequoia > Sequoia sempervirens. Next base: position 146,092,594 of record VDFB02026320.1, on the reverse strand, counting down.
AATTAAAAACAATTATTTAATGGAGAGGGAAGGGATAATTAAATAATTAAAATAATTATTTGATTGGGGAAATAAAGAAAGGATAAATAAATATAACATTTATTTAATTATAGAAGAAGAGGGAAAATATAATTTTTGAAATTAAATAATATTAGACTTAAATGCTTAATAAAAGTCTAGAAAAGTGTGAAATTCATTTACAATTCTTTACAAAACCTTTATAAGAAATGCATTTTATTCAATTTGCAAGGGTCCAAGACCTAATGTGGATCTGTAAAGCACCTCACAACACTAGATCAAGGTGATATTAAATCCAATTTATCATTAATTATTCCCAAACCAAGTAAGGAAAAAGGGATACTTTTTCGGTTTCCACGGATACCTTTTGAAATATAGTTTTGACTCAATCTTGAGTATCAATGATAAAAAGTACACTAATATGCAAACACTATGCAAAATCAATGAATATTTTTGAGCTTTTCATATTTAATTAATGCAAGAATGAAAATTTAAACCCCTATATGCAATGCAAACTAATGCAATTTGAAAGAACCCCAAATGTAATGCAACTAATGTAAACCCATTGTAATCTATTGCAAAATTAAGATATAGGTTTAAATGCACTCCAAATGAGAATTTAGAATGTTCAAAACTCGAGTTCACCAAAATGAAACATACAAAAATAGGTTCACCATTAATAGTCTATCAATGATGAACCTAGTTTCCATTAGGTTCATGTTTCATTCAATTATGAAGGCAGAACTGCTTCAATAACACTTAGAAATCAACCCTAACTATTATAGCAATTAAAGGAAAGTTTTGAGAGATAAAAATGATGTGTACCTTGTAGAAAAATTGTTGTTTTTATGAAAAAATAAGTGGACTTCAAATACATTTATACAATGATATGGTTGTCTAGGTAATCCTATCCAAAACAACATGAGCCCAAGTAAGCCCATAACAGATGAAGAGAAATGAATTAGTATTATAGCAAAAAATATTTGATTATTTGGTTTGAGCTACATTATACACACACATATGTACATATATATACATATGTAAGTTGTTTCTAGGTGTGTGACCTTGGTCTCCTTGTGTTGTGCAACACAGTGCTCGAGTTCTCGACATGGCTTAACCGCCTTGTATGGATTCATTAACTCTGGTGGTTGTATCAAACATTAATAGGTTGATCTTTGATTGCAATGGCTACCATCTATGCAAAAATTGGTATCAAATCCTAGGGCATAGGTTCAAACTCCTCGCTTATGTTGGAGGGGATTGTTGGGTGATCCCTCAATATTGAGTTACACTTTTTGGCCAAAATTGACATTGAACTAAACTTTTTTAACTAAATATTAACTTTCAGAAACCTATAGTTGCTAAACCATGAGGAATTTGAAGATGATGTGCATCTAGTGATTTGTGACATTTTGTTTGTAAATTCTAAATATTTTTATTTTTAAATATTGGTCTCAAATTGCATTTCATTATCCATCTCCTTTGGCAACTAGTTTATAATAGTAAACAACATTTTTGAAGAGTGATGTTTACTGTCTAACACAACATTTTTCTATAAAATATAAAATTCTAATTTTTTCAAATTTAGATTTGTAACTTCAATATCTAGCTCCTTCATTTTGTTTCATAGTGTTTTGTTGATTTTTTTTTCATAATTAAGTTTTGAAGTCAAACCAATTACAATATAGACATAGGTTTACTATATAACACATAACTTTTTTGTATGTAATCATTTTTTTTGTTGGGTCAAGGACATCAATACCAAGAGCATGGATATTTTAAAGAATTTTTTTGGTAAGTTGTTGGGTGAATATTTTGTAATCCATTTATGGATTAAAAAACGTCAATTTCACCCACAGTTTTTATGAGAAAAAATCTCTTCTCTTAGAAAGGGGAAGCTTAATTTCTACTACTTATTTGAATGAAAGTAAACTATTCTATACTTTACAATATTTACACTATTTTAACCATGCAGTGGGTGTTTTACATTCATAATTCTCTCTTATTTCAGAGAATATGTTTACAATGTTCCATGTTACTTTGTGAAACTCTTGAACTCTAAGTAACAATTAAAGTGTTAATTTCCAATATTCTTAATTTTTCAAGGCATAATCTAAGAATACTAGCATAATATGAGGGGAGGCTCCATTTTCACTAGTTATTGGAATGAAAGTAAAATATTCTAGACTTTACAATATTTACACTATTTTAACCATGTGGCGGTTGTGTTACATTCATAATTCTCTCTTATTTGAATAGAGAATATGTTTACAATGCTCCACGTTGTTACTTCATGAAACTCTTCAACTCTAAGTAATAACTAAAGCAATAATTTTCAATATTTTTAATTTTTCAAAGCATAATCTAAGAATACCAATGTAATAAAAAGATTCATAACCAGAAAACCAATGAAAGCACAAAGTATTTCTATTGTCTTCAATGATGATTTATTCAGTAACTAGTGATGGAAATTAAAGCACAAATTTTTTCAACCTGTATATCACAAAAAATCCATGAGTAGAATAAATAATTCCAAGCACAAAGTCTTGAAGATCATTCACCAAAAGATATGCATAGCACATACACAATCCCAACGAAACAATATGGCACAAAGTATATAAAATCTATCTTGAATTCCCTCAATCCACAATTAATAAAATACCACTAACCCAATCATATAATAAGATAAATTAATGTGAAAGATGTAAGAAAATTCACATTCATTCAAATTTTATCCCAACACAAATTCTCGTATGTAAGTTCGCCTTCTTTATTGATTAAATTTAGTGTCAAAATTTGAACTCAAATTTTCAAAGTCACTTTACAATTTGGTAGCAATTCATTTCAATACATTAAATGTCCTTAATACAATATATCTCTTTCATATTTATAAATGAGAGCTAAGACATATTCTAGGAAAGAGTCTAACTAAATTGACTTATTCAAAGACACGGTCCTTTTTGACTTACGACTGGTGTTGTTTTTACATCTAATTGTAGTAGTACAAAATGACATGTAAAAATGTAGATGCCTTTTTACATAAAAGTGTGAAAATACTAAAAATTAAATAAGGTACATTCAACTTTCTCCACCATATTTCTTGAAGAAGTATTCATATTTCTTTGGGATCACTTAAACTTCTTTATCATTGGGACCTATGGTATGTCTCGAGATGGCAAGAAATTGTTTGATTGAGCCCTTGATGGTGTTTCATATTTCATATTTCCTTTCAAGAACAACTTTCAAATTATTTAGAGTAAGCAAAATATCCATCATTTTTTCCATTGAATCTACTAAGAAAGCTTCGTCTTCAAATTACTTTTGGAACATGGATGTATATTCCAAGATAACTGAATTGGTGGGAAGAATTTTCTATTTGTATATAATGACTTTCTTGCTTGGTGATGGATCAAACATTTTTGGAAGAGCAATAAATCAATCAAAATCAATCAGGAATCTAGACACAAAAGATCAAAATGGCATGGAAGAGTAGCTACAAAAATTTCATATTTTCTAGTGTTAGAGAAAAAACAAGGTTTTATGAACTCATGAAATTTTTTTGAGATACTATATATGCTTTGGAAATTTAGATGCAAAGGTGGAGAAAATTTGAGATCTTACATGGGGTATTACACTTCAAATGTAATGGCTCAATTTAAATTCTGAGATACTGCATGTTAGATGTAAAGGTGGAGAAATTTTGTTCTATTACATGGGATATTTAACTTTAGATGTAAGGGTGTTCAATTTTTGAGCTACTATATGAAAATATGCAAGGATGCTAATTTTTTTAGCTACTGCAAGTGAGTAAGGAACTTGGACGCAAAGGTGAAGAACAACCCTGACATTGCATGAAAATATGTAGAAGTGGAGAAAAATCTTGATGTGCTACATGTGCAAGTGTGCTAACACTACAATTGCACAAGCTCAAAATTTCCCTAACACTTCATGTGCAAAAACTTAGGAAAACCCCAACAATGCATGTGCACAAACTCAGAAAAACCCTGACACTACATGTGCCAAAAAATGGCTAAGGCACAAGATAGTATGTAAGGGTGCTAAATTTTTGAGCTATTGCAAATTTTTAATTTTTTACATTTTGACTTGCAAGGGCATTAAAATTCAGTGCTCTTGTAGGTGCTAAAAATTTTCTAACTCCCAAAACCAATTTTTCACAACTTGGTTTAAAATGTGAATTTTGACAAACCAACAAAGGTTAATGCTCGGAATGAATTTTCAAGGATGGGGAACCACACACAAAGACCAATGAAATTTTCTTCATTTTGGGTGCTTAGAGTTCATGAGCTATGAAATAGAAAAGTTTCGTAGGTCTTATCCCATGAATTGAGTGCATTGAATTTGAGAATAAAATAATCTACAATCTTTTTTTCCACATGTGCAAATATAAAGAGCTTGATTTTCAATGAAAAAAATACATTCACAAGAAATAAATTATAAATATAATAATCAAATTAAATATATTTAAAATTATACTTTTTGGGAAGCTTATAATAAGGACTATGGTGATCCCACAATAGTGGTTTACACTTTTTAGGACATTTTGATTTTTGCTAAAATCACATATTTTTAGAAAATATAATGATTTAAGCTTTGAAAAGTTTCATTTAACAGATTCCAATTGAAGAGGTTTTGATCAAACCATCTTAGATCAAACCCCCTTGGATAGAATCCCACTAGTTTTAAACCATACGTTTAACAGAGTCTCCTTTACACCTATCAAAATGCTGATAAAAAAGCCATTTTTGATTTACCTTTTGGGGGATCAAATGAACTCACTATTTATTTATTTTTGTAGGTATGTAGTCTATATCATAAGCTCCCCAAAAAGTATAATTTTAAATATATTTATTTTGATTATTATATTTTTTAATTTCTTGTGAATGTAGGTCTTTCACCAAAAATCAAGCTCTATGTTTTGCACATGTGGAAAAATAGTAGATTATCAAAAAAAAATTGAAAACTATTAGTGCAATAGATAGTGATGTCCCTGATCCAACAAAAAAAAAAGAATTTTGATACATACAAAAAAAGTTATTTTTTACCGAGTAAATCATGTCTAAATTGTAATTGGTTTGACTTTGAAACTTAATTAAGAGAAAATATTTAATGAAATGCTATGGAACCAATTCCATGGACTAGATATCATAGTTACAAATTTAAATTTGAAAAAAATAGAATTCTATCCTTCATAGAAAAAAAATTATGTGTTAGCGAGTAATGTCACTCTTTAAAAATAGTGTTCACTATTAAAAAATAATTTTCAAAGGAGATGAAAAAATAAGTGAAATTTGATTCAAAAATTTTTTTAAAAAAAAATTAGAACCTATAGAAAAAAATTCACAAATTACTAGCTTGCATCATCTTCAAATTCCTCGTGATTTAGCCACTATAGGTGCCTGAAAGTGAAGATTTAGTTAAAAAATTCAATTCAATGTCTGGTTTGGCCAAAAATTGTAAACCAGTATTGTCAAGTCACCCACTACATACTGACAAAGCATAAATTTTAAAATAATTCATTCGATCCCCAAAAGTTAAGTCAAATATGGTTTTTTATCAACATTTTGATAGGTATAAGGAGACTCAATTATAGGTATGGTTTAAAACTAGCAAGGTTTTATCCAAAGGGGTTTGACCTAAGGGGATTTGGTCAAACCCTCTTCAATTAAAATCCTTAAAATAGAACACTTTAAGGCTTACATCATTATATTTTCTAAGAATATGTGATTTCAACAAAAATCAAGATGCCCTAGAAAGTGTAACCCATTATTGTGGCACCACCTTATTGCAAGGTGTGTGCTCTTGGTCTCCTTTGTTGCAAGTATGAATAAGTTTGGTGGTGTTGTAATTGATGTTGTCATTGATGTCAACACAATACAAGATATTGCAGGTTGTGCATGTATAGTTGAAATTTTGTTGAGATGTTGTGAGTATATGGAGCTATCTTTATGGTGTTGCAGGTGAGCTGACATGATGAGTTGCCAAATGTTTTTGAGCAATAGTGTAGACAGAGTTGAGTATGTGTTTAGAATGTGCTCTGGTATGTGCTCTACATTTCTTCTATGTTGATCCTATGATTGTGGGGATCTGAAGTGTTTTTCATGAACATTGCTAGGTGATATATCCTGGATTGTAGGTTTTGGTTTTATGGAGAGTGAAACTTGTGTTCACCGATGTGTGAACTAGTTTGGCAGAGTTGTTTTTCTATGGACTGGCAGAAATGTTTCTACTTTGTAGTCCTTCACTAGTTTATTTTAGGTCTTGTTGTAACGCCCGCCGTGCAAACCCCAGAGAACACACACAATGTGAATAATTTTTTTTTTTAATATAATAAAAGTGAACATGCAATAACATTAGCCATAACCACATAACATACTACATAGCATTAACACACTTGGTTCTCTGGGGAAACGAGAGGTTACTTCGCAACACTAAACATAAATAAAAATAAAGATTACAACAATATCATTTATAATGATAACCAAGGATAAGGATATATCTAATAACTATGATGCGAGAATAATAAACATTGCATAATTACATCCATGATACATCTCTTAATAGAGTTACAACCGATCCTAACTATTACATCATTGTTATAATATTACATTACAATTTTCCTTGACATATGAATTACATTGGATTTTCCAACATGGGGACTGATACAAGAACAAATGAATCTAAAATATGAAGTGAATACTGGAACAACTCCAACGGCGGAACTGCTGAGAAGACAGGATGCTGATGGGGAACCTAACGGGTGTGGAGCACGTTCCACCCAACCATGTGAATTACAAGTAACTCACCCCCCGTGCTCAGAGGTGACGAGGAAGTGAACCCGACCATGAATGACAACCGACTCAACAACAACATGATACAAAACAAGTACAACCCAAGTATGTAATGCACAACCACCGACGTACTCAAATCACATAACAAGTTAAAACCAAGAATCTCATCACAATAACATGAAGTACTATCAATTAACAATCATGAATCAATTCACAAGAATTCAAAGAAACATCACAAAGAGATAACATCTAGAGGCAACAACAACAAGCACAAGGGTGTCAAGTTGAGAGGGCCATCACATAGCTTTCATGGGATCCCCTGGCACTTCCTCCTACTGAGGCACCGACACCCATCTATGGATTCCCTAACCCTCGAAAATAACATAAATATAACTATATCCAGAGGCGACAAGAAACAAGAACAAGGATGTCTACTAGAGAGTGTCATCGCATAGCTCTCATGGGATCCCCTGGCCCTTCCTCCAACTGAGGCACCAGCACCCATCTATGGATCTCCTAGCCCTTCCTCCTAACTGAGGCGCTGGCACCATAGGGTAGCTAATGCGGAGCCAATAGTCTCTCATGAAGACGAGACTCTGACTATGCCGACCACGGCCTTCTCATTCTATCACTAGTCTAGGGTAGCCCTAATGCATAGCCGAGGAATCCAAAGTTTTATTATCTTGTGTGTTTTACTACCCAACCCCCTAAATCTATTGTTTAGGTTATCACTTGTTTACTACTCTTTCGTGGGTTATCCTGAGCCCTTCCTCATCCTGAGGCGCCGACGCCCACAAAGAGCCACTCTCCCTATGACCCCTAACATAAACCCAAACTAGGCAAGGGTTGTACCGCTACAGACAAAGCAAATAATCTCAAGGCCAAACCATGCGAGGCATTACCCATCTCGCTATAAACACATAATCAAAGTCTTACCAAGTTTCGTACAACCCTTTCAAATTAATGATACTAATATCTTGCCATGTCAAGAGCACATAAAATGACGAACATTCACCAACAATAAAACAAGCCTCTGGAAGACTCTAAAAAAGGCTTACACTAGGGTTTCCTCAACAAAGAACTAACAATAGTAACAAGATATCAAGAATGAGTCAACGAACATAAGGTAGTGAGTGGCAATATCCCAAAGAAATCCTCACAATTAACTTTGATACACTCTCGAGTGGTATCCAAGGGAGACCTCTATTTCTCCTCCTAGGTTACCCAACCATAAATCACACAACGATCTTACAATTTGACTCAAAACAACTCAACAACATCAATGACTAATACAACAGAACGATCAACCAATGCACAAACTTAATACAGAAACTAGTCCACTCAAATAAAGAAATCAATCCAACACCGATATTTTATATAACTATCCCTATAAAAGACTTAAAATCAACCACTAAATGAGTGAAAGAGAGATCAACATATAGAAGATCACCTAAATTTACTTACATAGTGCAAGCACACAATTGAACAAGGCACCTATAAAATGCAAAACTCCACTTTCCAATATTTCCAATTGAACTATTCCACTTAGAACTAACCAAATTAAGAATAATACTAATCTATCCATATTTACACAAATTATCAAAAATTGACATAAAGATATCCCCCTCTATTCACTTTACTAAGTCACTCATCAACGCTTCACATAACTCTCCAACTTAACCACATAATAAATTTAATTTATTCCTTTACACTATAATACAAAAGTAACTGTACAATATGTATTCTAAGTAACCATCTTCATGAAAAATCTACAAGATATGAAAATACAATAAGATTTTACTTATGAAGATTACGACACGAAAATAAAACATATAAGAAATACTATAGAATCCCTTATTGGCAACACTAAACGATAACCTTTTCAGACAAGAACTCGAAATGCATTTAAAAGGACTTCAACCATTCACAAAAAGATTGTTAAGTTCCAATCACGAAAAACAACAAAATGCAACAAAAATTCTACGACAACAGATCATGGAAAATTCTAGTTTAAAAAAATATATGTTCAACAAGTTAAATAATATCCTATATTATATCACAACACTAGTAAACCTTTTTAAAATATACTACAAAATTTACATCTTAAATTATAATTATATTAACTAAATAATTATAAATTTCATTTTAAATAAATTATAACGTTTAATATTTAATTTAATCAAATAATTAAAAAAAACATATAATATACCAAAATATATATTGATTTATATATATATAAATATAAATATATATAAATCAAAAATTACAAATAAAAACTAAAATTATAAACTTTAATATAACAACAAGGCCGGCGGCCTTTTAAAGACTGCCCGCAGCAGTCTACTGACTGTTGCGCACTGCAGTCTTTAAGATTGCTGCGCGCAGCAGTCTGTCAGACTGCTGCGCGCAGTACTGGCGCGACAGTGTGGGTACGGGGTCGGGTACGGCTTCGGCCGTCCCTTCCCACTCCCAAAATAAAATAACTACTTTTATTTATTTAAAATTTCTTTTTTTTTAGGACAAATTTCATAAAGAAAATAAATTTTCGTTTGCCAAAATTTAATAACTTTTATTTTAAAACGAAAATAAATAATTTTAATGCAATACAGCCGACCTAGTTCGGCTCAAATCCCAACATTTCACATAAATTAAACAAAATTCTTTCAAGGTGACAGTGAAAGTATAAACAAAATTAATAAAAATTAATAAATCAATATAGATAGATTGAACGATTCATACTCCCATTATATAAATATATATAAACAATATAAACCAATCCATATATTTATATATTAAAATATATATTGAGTTAAAGGACAGACGGTAAAAATATTTAACAGAATAAAAGAAAAATATAGAGCAATGAACAGATCTAGCAACACTTTATTATTTTCAACAAAGAAATCAGCTTTCCTAGAATCCTATTTTTGTTGAGTTGGAAATTTCAGATGATCAGGTTTTCTTTTGTTTTTGACAAATTTGAGAACAGTACAATAACTATATTTTTCTTGATTTATGGTCTAAGATCCTTCACTAATCTTTAATTCGAATAACAGTTTATTTTCCTTTCTTCACGTAAACCATATTTACTAAATTTTGTTTTGTTTTCTCTGAAGCACAAAGATGAAAGAAAAATACTAGAAAGAAAGTATAAGAAGAAGAACCTGATGTCCAACGCTTATTCGAAAGACTGAAGGTGCCTGCTTGATTCTGATGTCCTCGAAGAGTTCCTGTTCGTGCTTCCAAATCTCCTCTGCAGACTTTTGCCCCCGAACTTGATTCCAATTGTTAATCCAGAAAGAACTCCCCAAGACAACACCAGTAACATATTGAAGACCAATTTCCTTCCTAGAACTCTCCTCAAATAGTAGCAAAGAGTTCCAAAAACCAATCTCTTCCAATTCAAAGATACATAACCCAAATACTTGTGCAACTTCTCTCTCCCTAATTCCCTGTGTCCCTCCAAAAAAAAACTTACAAAATACATAATTAAATAAAAGATATTCTCCATTTCTTCCAAAAACTCTCAAAAAATCAAAATTAAAAAGAAAATCATTCTTTAAAAGCAAGCTTTTTCCCAGATCTCCATTCCTATTGGCTCACACAATCTTTTTATTCTTTTATTTGTTTTATTGCTTTTATTTCTGTTTTTGCAACTTTACTTGCACATCACATTACTTATTTAATTTAAATAAATTATTCTAATAATTATCCTCCACCAGATAATTGATTAAAATAATTAAAACACATTTAATATTTAATTATTATTTAATTGAAACACATGATTTTTTTAAAATAATTAAATCATTTAAATATTATAATATAATTTAAATCTAACATTAAAACAACTAATTACTTCCATCATCAAAATCGATTGCACCACAACAAATAACGTACCAACATTAATCAAGAGACGACAATTACACAACACAAACCACAGTGATGACAATTACAAAAATGAACAATACCAATCAACGAGACGACCTGACACCATGGGATGGGAGGACTTCATCGTCACCTCTATTTCAACATTTAACCATTGGGTTATTGGCGCTTGCCCTGTCCTGCCGAAGCAGGTGGAATCGAGACTTGTACCTGCAATCCTGCATACAAACGAAGTTGTGTACATGTGCATATATACATATATAAAATTGAAGCATTAAATTAAAACACTACATTGTGAGAAGGAATCGCAACATAACAGGGCACTCGCGAACGGGTGATGCTATGTTGTCCTTCATCACACCTATTCTAACAATTATACTATAACCAATCAATTAATATTTCTAACTAACAATCATCACATAACATAATTCATTAAATCATTGCATCATATATAATTCTGAAAATCAACTAACATCTAACCAACCACAATGTCATATGGAATAATCAAATCCTCAAGTGTATAAACATAATCGCCGATAGTCTACTAATGGAATACAACATCATCAAATGTCTAACTATCCAACTCAAACAATATCATCATAGTCACAAGTAGCAAACAAACGCATTAAAAAAATACTAAATCCAAACAATAAGGGGAGGGGTATTACATCCTCCCCCTCATAAAATCGGCTTACTCCTGGAAGCCGGTAAACAAGAGGAAATAAGATTCCCTAATACGGGGGGATCCACCCACACCAAGATGGTGAACTAATCACCAAAAGAGAATAGAATCAAGCTCACACATAAGAGTAAGAAATAATATTAAAAGTATTAATAATATGGGGTTATTACATCCTCCCCCCCAAGGATATGGCTTACTCCAGGAAGCCAATAAATAGATAAGAGTAAGCACACAACAATCACGCAGAGGTCACGCCAAAACCCACACACATAACTCACATCACTGGAAACCACATCACACAAAGACACAAGGGTTCATAGTGCATCCCTGATAGGAAGGATATCGGTGCATTGCGCACTACACCGAGGGTCCTATCCATTCCCATCAGTTTCCTGCACCATTGCTCTGAGACTGGCTAATGGAAGAAACTTAGGTTCACAACAAACACAACAAAATAAAATAAAATTGAAACTCTAGACTCTAGGGACAAAACGCAAGGTTACATAGTGAGCACACATAGTGCCCAGTGTATGAACCTATGCTCTGATACCAAGTTGTAAGGCCCGCCGTGCAAACCCCAGAGAACACACACAATGCGAATAATTTTTTTTTTTAATATAATAAAAGTGAACATGCAATAACATTAGCCATAACCACATAACATATTACATAGCATTAACGCACTTGGTTCTCTGGGGAAACGAGAGGTTATTTCGCAACACTAAACATAAATAAAAATAAAGATTACAACAATATCATTTATAATGATAACCAAGGATAAGGATACATTTTAGGTCTTGTAGATCTGGTAGAAGGATTTTAATGATGTTGTCTATGTCCTAGAAAAGGTGTCTATGGTTTGGTACTCCAAAAGACAAGTTCCAGTGTCCCTCTATGTGTTTGTGTAGTCTGGATGGACTAGTGGGAAGTATTTTGTGTATGAAGATTGTTGCACTTACTGCGGATGAATCTAAAGGTATCTGAGATATATTCTCATGCATCCTAAAGTGTGTTATGTGGTTTGCATGTTATCTTCTTGTTTCAGAAGTGTGTACTTCAAAATTCATTTGTTTTTACATTAGGTTTGGCCGACCTACTATCTACACTTCATACGAAGGATAAGTATCAATTAAGGAAGCATGTGGTTGATTTGAGATGTTGTTTTGGATCTTGTTTAAGTGTTTTTTTGGTCCACTCTCATTCCTTTCCACTGTAGGAATGTTGAGTTGTTGACCTAATTTGAATTTTTAATTTGAAGCGTGTGTAGCTAACCTTGGAGAAAGTTTTTTAAGGTTTAATATGGTATAAATACTAGTCAAGATGTTATGAATTGATGAATCAAGTATGCCATGATTTTGAGAAGTAGAGTTTATGAAAGTGAGTTAAGGAAGTAGTACTTTAAGGAGTTAGTAATTTAATGTGGTAGATTTTTGAAAGCAGTGAGCTGACGGTGTCTACAATATTTTGTTCAAGGCTATAGATGTGTGTAACTTGTGGTGGATATTTTCTATTATCTTTTATTTTTGTATGCAGTGAGCCTCCTTGTTGGACAATGAATCCTTTTTGTAGGAAATGAGCACTTAGCAATGAGCCTCTTTGTATTCGGTTTTAAAATTACTTTATATTGTGAGTTAATCCCGACCATGGTTTTTCTCTTATTGGGTTTTCCACATAAATCTAGTGTCTCTTGTGTTGATATTGCTTTATGTTATTTGCATTTCATGTCTGTACTTAATAACAAAATAAAGTGGTTATGAAGTTCAAAGTGTTTGAGATTTGAGATTTAGTTTGGTGATAACTAATTCACCCTCCCTCTCATTTGTCTGGTGCCTTTCAATAATTGGTATCAAATTTTTGGTTTTTTTAAGAAGAGCTTAATTACTTGGGGTAGATCCAATGGAGCACAAATTAGCAATCCCTATGTTTGATGGATCTAACTATAGTGACTAGAAAGTGTAGATGAGAGGCTACATAATCTATCTTGGTTATAAGACTTGGAAAGTTGTTGAGACAAAGTATGTTGCACCGGAAAGTGGTCCTTCTTCTACTAATGAGATTTCTACCTATGAGGAAAATGAGAAAGCAAGGTATGCAATCTACAATTCCTTATATAAGACCAAGCGAACAAAAGTTATTTCTTTGGGCACTACTTATGAAGTTTAGAAAAAGCTGGAAGATATCTATGAGGGAAATGATAGAGTGAAATTATCAAAGAAGCTAATAGCTAAGCACATATATGAGAACTTGAAAATGGAATAAAGTGAAGATATTGGAAGTTATTTTCAAATGGTTGATATTGTAGTGAATAAAGTGAAAATTCAAGGGGGTACTCCAACTTATGAAGATGTGATGGAGAAGATTTGGATGACTCCACTAGAGAGTTATAGTCATAAGGTCTCAACTATTGAAGAAGTTTATGATCCTAAGAAGTTTACTAAAGAACAAATATTTGGCACCTTGATTGCATTTGAGATGAGAAACTTTGGAAAGGAAAAGGAGAAGATAGAATCAACCTTTAAAGTTGCAAAGACATAAGATGATCTGGATAGTGATGGTTTAGATGAGTTGGAAGAAAATTTTACAAGGAAGTTGAAGAAAGGTACCTCTAAGTACAAAGGTATGTTTCCTTTCAAATGTTTTAGTTATGGAAATATTGGCCATTATGCTTCAATATGTCCAAATAGAGATGTACATAAGAAGAGAAGAGATGATAAAGAAAAAAAGGATAACAAGTTCAAGAAGTTGTATTATGTTAGAGAAGATGTTGGAATTTCTGATGATGAATGCTTGTTTCTAGCCTTAGAGAATAAATCTATCTACTAACTTTGGAAGATGTGCAAGGGAAACTGGTCAGGAGAACAAGAATGATGAGATGGAAGGTAATTTGGTTACTGCCTTTCATGCTAGACAAGATGAAGACTGTTGGGTGATTGATAGTGGCTATTCAAATCACATGACCAGAGACAAAAGTAAGTTCACTAAACTTGAAAATTATGATGGTGGATTAGTCATGTTTGGAGATTATTCTGGAGCAAATATTGTTGGAAAAGGAACTATTAGTTTTGATGGAAAACATAGTACTGAGGATGTCTATTATGTTAAGGGCTTAAGGCATAATCTTTTTAGTGTTGGAAAAATTAGTAGCAAGGATTCAAGCTTGTGTTTTAGGATAATACTTGCAAGATCAAAAAAGGGTTCAAAATTGTGGTTGTAAGAACTTATGGAAACATTTATTAGCTTAAGGGTGTTGATGGTCAATGCCTTGTATCTCAAGTTAATGAAAGTTGGCTATGGAACCAAAGGATGTGACATGTAAAATTTGATAATCTTATTAGAATTTGTTGAAGAGATGTTGTTTGGGATTTTCCTAAAATAACAAATCCTACCAATACTATATGTAGGAGTTGTTAGTTGGGAAAGAAAACAAGATGCAATTTTAAAGGAAAAGAGAAATCATCTATCAAAATTCTAGAGTTGGTTCATACTAACCTTTGTGGTCCTACAAGAACAAGAATTCTAAATGGTAATAGGTATTTCATACTTTTGATTGATGATTATTCTAGAATGACATGGGCTACATTTCTTAGCGAAAAATATCAAACTTTGGATAGATTCAAAGTGTTCAAGGCAAGGGTAGAGAATGAAGTGAACTTGAGAATCAAATGTTTAAGGTTTGATAGAGGTCAATAATTCACTTCCAGTGAGTTTAATACATTTTGTTAAGAGCATGGAATAAAGAGACATTTTTCTACTCCTAGAACTCCTTAGAAGAATGGAGTTGTTGAGAGGCAGAACCAGACTATGCAACAAGCTGCAAGGACAATGATGAAAGAGGAAAATTTACCTAATGTATACTAGAGTGAGGCAATCCACACTATTTTTAATATTCTTAACAGAGTTCAAATTAGAGGTAACAATACAAAGACTCCTTATGATTTATGGACTAGAAAGATTCCTATTGCAAAGTACTTTAAGGTGTTTGGAAGCAAATGTTACATTAAAAGAGATGATGAGAATATTGGGAAGTTTGATGCTAGATGTGATGAAGGTATTTTCCTCAGGTATTCAACCTATAGTAAAGCATATAGATACTTCAATAAAAGATTGAAGAAGATTGTTGAGAGTACAAATGTGAAGGTTGATGAAGATATGCATAGACCAGTTGAGATAAATGAAGTTGAACTAGATGAGCCTATCTATATACCAATACCGAAAGAGAATAAGGAAGAAGAAGATCATAGTGAAGAAAAAGAAGAAAAAACCCTAGAGCTTGCCCCTAAGACTCCCAAGTATGTATAGAAGAATCATCCTGAAGAACCAATAATTGAAGATAAAGTGAAGCTGTGAAAAAAAGAAGCAAGTGGTAGTAGATAGTGTAATTTTTTTTTTTTACTTTCAAAGATAGAACCTAAGTTTTTTTGTTAAGCATGCAAATATGAGAGTTGGGTTAGAGAAATGAAAGAAAAGTTGCATCAGATAGAGAAGAATCAAACAATGGAATTGGTTCCTAGGCTTGTAAATAAAAAATGTAATTGGTTCAAAGTGGCTGTTTAGGAATAAGTTGAATGAGAATGGTGAAGTTGTAAGGAACAAAGTGAGAATTTTGTGCAAAGTTTATTCACAGGTTGAAGGAATTGACTTTGAGGAGACATTTTCCCTAGTGGCATGAATGGAAGCTCTTAGGATGTTTTGGGACTTTTTGCTCATAAAGATTTCAAGGTATATCAGATGGATGTTAAGTTTTCATTTCTGAATGAAGAATTGGAAGAAGTGTACATGGAACAACCAGATGGATTTTATTTATCAAATAAATCAGATATGGTCTACAAGCTGAAATAGGCATTATATGGACTCAAACGAGATCCAATTGCATGGTATGCAAGATTGGATAGATATTTGACACAGCAAAGATTCAACAAGAGTTCTACAAATATTAATCTTTATTTCAAAGTTGAAGGAAACAAAATGTTGATAGTAGTTGTTTAATTTGATGATATCATCTTTGGAGGAAATGAAGGTATGTGCAAGAGGTTTGCAAAATAGATGCAAAAAGAATTTGAAATGTATGATTGGTGAGTTGAATTTCTTCCTTGGACTTCAAGTGAATCAAAATAATAAGGGGATATTCATTTCAAAATCCAAGTATGTTAAAGAGTTGTTGAAGAAGTTTGGAATGGATGACTCCAAACTGGTCTATACTCCTATGGTGACCTAGATGTAAGTTGAGTAAAGATGATGAATCTGCTAAAGTTGGTTAGAGCATGTATAGATCTATGATCAGTGGACTACTGTATCTTACTGTTACAACTGGATATCATGCATGTAATATGTTTGGTTTCCATATTTCAATAAAAACCTAAAGAAGCACATGTTACAACTATGAAGAGGATATTTAGATATCTTAAAGGAACTCTAGATTATTGCTTGTGGTATCCCAAGGATATTGATTTCAATTTTGAGTGCTTACAGTGATGCAAATTGGTCTGGTTGTGTAGATGACTGAAAGAGTACAAGTGCTTGTGCTTTCTTCCTTGGAGGAAGATTGGTTTCATGGCTAAATAAGAAATAGGATTTAGATTTTTTATCCACTATAGAAGCTAAGTATATTGTTGCAACATCTTCTTGCACATAGAATTTGTGCATGAAGTAAACACTGAAGGATATAGGAGTGATATGTGATGAGCCTATCCCTATCTTCTATGATAATACAAGTACTATAAAAATTCCAAAGAATCTGGTAATGCATTCAAGAACAAACAATATATCTATCAGATATCATTTCTTGGGAGAGAAGGTATTGAAGAATGAAGTCAAATTGGAGTATGTTCCTACAAAGGATCAAGTTGTAGACATATTTAGCAAGGTTCTTCTAAAGGATACTTTTGAGTATCTTAGGGAGAAATTTTTGGAAACTGGTCCTCCTTCAAACTAGGTGCACATGGAGGTGCATTAGTCCTGTGGATCTACAAATTCTTCATTTTTCTAGACTAATGATTGTGTCTACTCCGTAGGGGGAGTAGAAAGTATCATTGTTGTGTAGTATGAAATGGGTGCACTCCTAAGGGGGAGTGATAAGAGATTTTATTATTTTCTAGTGATTTCAAAGGCAGAGAGAAAATAATGTGAAAAAAATGAAGAAAAAAGAGAAAGAAAGTCATTGCAAGGAATATTGAGAGTGCAATAATGTTGTGTAGGTTGTCTGATCTAAAAAATAAAGGAGAGTGTAGGAATGGAATAGTTGTTTTCTTTGATGATTTTTCACAACATGTGTTGCAATCAATGACAAAGGGGGATATTGTTGCAAGTATGAGTAAGTTTGGTGGTGTTTTCATTGATGTTGTAAGTATGAGATGTTATTGAGATGTTGTGAGTACATGGAGCTATCTTTATGGTGTTGTAGCTAACATAATGAGTTTCCAAGTGTTTTTTGTGAGTACATGGAGCTATCTTTATGGTGTTGTAGCGAGCATGATGAGTTACCAAGTGTTTTTAAGGAATAGTGTAGACAAAGTTGAGTATGTGTTCAAAATGTGCTCCAATATGTGCTTTACATTTCTTTTGTGTTGATCATATGCTTGTATAGATGCGAAGTGTTTTTCATTAATGTTATTGGGTGATACATTCTAGATTGTCGCTTTTGGTTTGATGGGGAGTGACAATTGTGTTCACCAATGTGTGAACTAGTTTGGTAGAGTTATTTGTGTATGGATTGGGAGAAATTTTTCTACTTTGTAGTCCTTCGCTAGTTTGTTTTAAGTCTTGTGGATTTGGCAGAAGGCTTGTAATGATCTTGTGTGTTTCCTGGTAAAGGCGTTCATGGTTTGGTGATCCAAATGACAAGTTCTAGTGTCCTTGTGTGTATCTGTGCAATCCAGATGGACTGGTGGGAAGTATTCTATGTATGAATATTGTTACACTTACTATGGATGAATTTGAAGGTATTTGAGATGTGTTCTCATGCATGGTAAAGCATGTTATATGGTCTACATGTTATCTTCATGTTGCGAAAGTTTGTACTTCAAAGTTCATTTGTGTTTTCATTAGGTTTGGTTGACCTAGTGTCTAGACTTCATATGAAGGATAAGTATCAATTAAGGAAGCATGTGATTGATCTGAGATGTTGTTTTGGATCTTGGTTAAGTGTTTGTTTAGTCTACTCTCATTCATTTCCACCACATGAATGTTGAGTTTCTAACCTAATTTGAATTTTTAATTTGACGCATGTGTATCCAACCTTGGAGAAAGTTTCTAAGGTTGAAGATGGTATAAATACAAGTTGAGATGTTATGAATTGATGTATCAAGCATACCAGGAGTTTGAGAAGCAAAGTGTGAAAAAGTAAGATAAGGAAGTAGTAATTTAATGTGTTAGATTCCTAAAAGTAGTGAGTTGACAATGTCTACAATCTTCTAATCAATGCTACAAATGTGTGTAACTTGTGGATTTTTTCTATTATCTTTTCTTTTTGTAGGCAATGAGCCTTGTATTTTGGGTAGTGAGCCCTTGGCACCGAGCCTCTTTGTATTTGGTTTTGAAATTATTTTATATTGTGAGCTAATACGCACCGTGGTTTTTCCCTTATTAGGTTTTCATGTAAATCTGGTGTCTCTTGTGTTGATATTGATTTCTGTTATATGTATTTCATGTTCATACTTAATTACAAAATAAAGTGGTTGTGAAGCTGATAAGTGTTTGAAATTTGAGATTGAATTTGATGACAACTAATCCATCCCTCCCTCTCAATTGTTTTGCACTATGAGATGGGGTTATAAATAAAATAGCATAGACAAAGTGACAGCCAACACTACTAAGCTATTAAACCACATCAACAAAAGAATACAAACAAAATAGAGATATCAAAATAAAAGCAAAAAGAATAAAGCACTCCCCATTGAACTTGAATCACTTCTCTTGCTCTCCTTCTTGTTATGCATATTTTCTCCAAGATTTGTTGAAATACTTTTGTAAAACCTGCAAATGGTAGCAAGAAAGTTGAAGACAATTAACTGTTAAGCTGAAAATGGAGAAGGAAGGTTGTTTTAATAGACAACCTTTCGAATGGACAACTAAGATTAATCTTCTAGAAAGATTCCAAGATCAATGGACAGGAATGCATGAGAGGGATGTTATGAAATGGATGGTTGAGATTAAGTCTCAAAAATGATGTCAAGATCAATGATCCAGAATTGATGCACCAAAAATATGCCATGCATGGAAAAGCTATGACGCCAATGGCTATGACACCTGATAGCTATGAAATACATGCAAGACATGCAGGTTATGACCGAAATGAATGTTATGGCAGGGGATTATGATAGAGCATCTTTGAATAGGTGGTGCATAAATAAATTATTTTAAATTATTTATTCAAAAATGGAGAGATTGGAGGAAATAGACAAGTGGAAAATAAATAATTTATTCAAATTATTTATTTGGAGAAAATGAAAAGAGGAGAATTTAATTAAATTTATCAATTTAATTAAATGGAGAGATGGAAATTAGACTTTAAATAATTAATTTAGATTAATTATTAAATAGGGGAGGTGACATGGGATAGTTAAATAATTTTAATAATTATTTAACTATAGAAGAATTAAAGGACCACAAATAGATAAATAATTAATGGTAATTATTTAACTATAGATGAGAGGTGAAAAAATAATTAAATAAATAATAATTTATTTAACTATTGAAGAAGAGGGAGAAATTAGTGACACAATTAGTTTATTTAATCAATGAAGATAGAATAAAGATTAGAAAGTGAATTAATTAAATAATTATTAAAAATTATTTAATTAATAGAGGAATATGATCAAACATAACTGAATAACTAAAATTATTCAATTATCGAAGGACGAGGATGAAGAAAAATGACACTCATAGGCTTAGGACATTTTTCATTGTCAACATTTTTCCCCTCTTTGACATAATGTAGTTCATTGCATTGTGTCAAAGAAATTTAATTTTGAAATATACCCTAGTGAAAGAAGAATGACGAGGAGGGTTGTGTATGCCCCCTCGAGAGGACAGGTGAGTTCAAAGAACACGAGTGTGCTCTCGAAATGGATGATAAGACTAGAGGATGAAGGATAGAAGAAATGTTAGCTTGGAAGGGGATGGATATTAGTGTGGAAGAGAAAGGAGGATGAAGATGGAAAGCTAGATGAGAAATGATAAGGGAACCAACTTTCATGCTTACATTTATATTTATCATCATTGGGAAAATTATTGTAATGGCCAACAAAGACCATGATATGATGCAAACCAAGGTGTGCAAGGTTGTACCATTACGTGAGACAAGAAACCACAGACAAGGATGATCATGACTCATACTAAGAGAGTGATTGCCCCAGTCTTTTTGTCATAATAAACCACAAACAGTAAAAATAGGCAAGACAAATCATGAAATGACATTGCTCCTCTAAATCCTATTGTCAGGACCTCCTCGAGGAACTAGCATCATGATTGCCAAAAGACAAAACAAACATCATAAAATTAAATGCCAAGCACTTGCCAAGTGTTTGAATGTCAAAATGTCAAGTTTGTCAAGTTTGTCAAGTGTGGTGGAATGTTGGATGTCTTGGTGTCAAAATGTTAGTGTTGATGATATGAAGATGCTAGATTCGTGTCAAGTTTAGGAAGGACACATCCTAAATGATGCTAAGATGTCAAATTCAAAAAGGACACATTCTAAATGACATTGATGCTAGAGTGATACCAAATGAGGTTGATGTTAAGATGTTGAATTGATGTCAAGTTTAGGAAGGAAACATCTTAAATAATTTTGGTGTCAAGATGTTGAATTGATGTCAAGTTTGGTAAGGACACATCCCAAATGATGTCAATCTCAAGATTGTCGAATTCAGGAAGGACACATCCTGAATGATGTCGATATCAAGAGGAATGTATCTCAAATGTCATGAGAATCCTCAAAATGCTAGATGATTGTGATGATGCCTAAGGACACATCCTAGGGCATGATTAAATGATGAGCTACCCTTCAGAAGGACACATCTGTATAGTAAGCAAGATTTGACTAGTTTGACCAAGTTTGACCAATTTTTATATGCTAAAATGATTGTTGTGCTTGATTGAAAGATTGTAGAAGATTGCTTGGGTAGATTTTTCATTCAAATTTTGACAAAGATCATGATAAATTTAAAGACTATTTCATGTGTGTGAGAAAATTGTGCAATGAACCCTAATAGAGTGACCTAGTGTGGCCTTGGGGGCTCATCGACAAACGGCCTTCCCTATTTCATACAAACAAAGACCTCATAGTTAGACATGACCAATCACTTTGTCTTGTTGACCAAAGATTGAGACATTATTTATTTTAACAAACTTAATAGGACTGACCTAATATCTCGGGGGCTCGAAAATGAGCCTTGCCTACATAGCAAGGGCACAGAGACAACGTAGTTTGACAATGACAAAGACTAATCAAGAATTGAATTGACGTGACTATGTTGACTAACATGACTCCATTTTTTTGAATTTTTGTGTTTTCTTCAAGACTTTTTTTAATTTTTAGGTGTTTTTTTACAAAAATTTTCAATTTTTAGGTCTTTTTTTAGTTCATTTTTTTATTTTTAGGTCTTTTTTAGTTCATTTTATGATTTTTAGGTCTTTTTTCAAGACATTTTCTGATTTTCGGGATCACTTGTGGTATCCACTATAGTCTCATGATAAAAATTTTCCCCTAGTCAAGTTGAGAATGAGCCACAAAAAATGGATTGTAAAGAAAAGGCATGACTCACATGGATAGTAGATAGTATGCAAGACTTGATTTCAACCATTTTCAGTCATGGATGGAAATGTCATGATGTTAGGGTGAAATGTTATGGAAAATATCAGAAAGAGTATGTTCATTAGGGACAAAGGTAGATAGAGTGACAGTAGATGGAACAACAATAACTAACAACACATGGCGCCTCTTTGCTAGGTTTTCACCATGGTACTTATCCAAAGTTCCTGTTTACTAAGTTTTCACTATTCGAAAAATTATTTCTCTTTATTTTTGTCATTTAAAAAAAAAAATTGGTGTCACCAGGATGCCTGTTTGCTAGGTTTTCATCACGGTGACAATTTTTTGAATTTTTGAATTTTTTTGTATTTTTACTAGTTTTTGGGCAAGCTTTTTGATGCTATGCATAGAATTTGTGCAAATGTAAATTGTTGATTGGATCTGTCAACTTTTTACCTTCGAGAATAGCTAACTAATATTCCCCAGAACCAAATGATGCTATAATGACATAAGGGCCTAGCCAATTTGGCTCAAATTTTCCTAGCTTCTCCTTATCTGACTGATTCTTGGGATTATACATGAGAACTAGGTTGTCAATGTCAAACTGTCGAGGCATCACCCTTTTGTTATAACTTCTACAAAGACAATTTTGGTATGCTTGTAAATGATGCAATGCATTGTGTCTGCATTCATCTAGCAGTTCTAACTCATGTAGTCTTGACTTTTTATATTCTTCATTAGTTATGAGGCCTTTCATGGAGACTCACAAAGATGGAATTTTGACCTCTATGGGAAAGATTGCTTCGACTCCAAAGATAAGGGTGAAAGGAGTGGAACCGGTGGGAATACAGCTACTCGTGCGGTATGTCCACAAAGCAGGGTTGAGTTGGATGTGCTAGTCATGACTAATGTCATTGATAGTCTTTTTAAGAATTTTGATAATGGTTTTATTAGATGCCTCAGTTTGACCATTTCCCTATGGGTAATATGGTGTGAAAAGTGGTGGCTAATATGGAAATGTTGACATAATTCACAGACTTCATAGTTTTTGAAGGGGCGACCATTATCTGTGATGATGGATTGTGGAATGTCGTACCGACAAATGATATAATTGAGGATGAATTTGGAGAGTTGTTTGCCAACAATGTAAGTGAGTGGAATGGCCTTGATCCACTTAGTAAAATACTTAGTGGCAATGATAATGAATTTGTGTCCATTGGAGGATATAGGGTGAATCTTGCCCACGAGATCAAGTCCCCATTGTGTGAAAGGCCAAGGATAAGTGATTGGCCTCAACTCTTGTGCTAGGGCAGGAATCAAATCACTGTGAATTTGACATTGGCGACATGTTCTTACAAATTTTAGTGCATCCTTTTCTAGTGTCGGCCAATAGTACCCAAGTCTCGTAATATTTTTAGTAAGGTCAGGCCACTCAAATGGGACCCACATATACTCTCATATACTTCTTGTAAGGTAAATTTTTCTTCATTAGTGTTGAGACAATAGAGAAGGGTATTGTCAAAGCTACGATGGTAAAGGGTGTCGCTGATGATGGGATAGCATGCAAATTTTTGGATGAAGGACTTTCTTTGGTTATTGGAAAGGTTTTTACGAAGGATCTATGAATGGAGGTAGTAAAAAATTTCCTTATAATAGGGGGAACTAGAACCAAAAAGCTCACAAACCATTTTGGATTCAGGGACATCATAAGTAGGAACCAATAACTACTCAACCAAAAACTCAAATTGTGGGACATTGCTGGGAATATCAAGCAAAGATCCAATTGTTGCCATAGTGTCAGTAGCCTTGTTCTATGTTCTTGGAATCAATTCAAAGGGTAGCCTATGAAAATATCTCAGAAAACTATCAACCACCTATTTATAAAGCATTAGCTTCTCATCTTTGGTTTCATACTCATCATTGACTTGGTTGATAACTAACTGAGAATCATCGAGGACCTGCAAATTCTTGATTTTCTAGTTGATAGCCATTCAGATTCTTGTAATTAGTGCTTCATACTCTTCCATGTTATTAGTGCATGGAAATGCTATGCGTAATGACCTTGGGATGGAGTCTCCTTGTGGGGTAATGAATAATATTCGAGCTCCTGATCCATGATTAGTATGAGATCCAGCAAAGTATAATTGCCAAGGCTATTAGGATTTTGCATGAAATACAAACTCATCTGGAAATTTATTGTAAGAGGATGATTATTTGTTATTGGTGCATTTGCAAGCTAGTCTGCTATTACCTATCCTTTTGATATCTTTTCTCTCAGCATATTGAATATCATATTCACTAAGGCTCTTGACCCATTTTTCTAAACGTCCTGTCAATGTTGCTTGACTCAAGAGATACTTCAAGGGATCAGTCTTGGCTACCAAGTATGTCTTATGGTTTAACATGTAATGCCTTAATGTTTGTGCTGAAAATACAACTTCCAAAAAACCACACTCAACAAGTGTGTAATTTAGCTCATACCCCACCAGTGTTCTACTAATATAATATATGGCTCTTTCTTTTTCTTCATAGTCATTTTGTGCTAGTAATGGCCCCAGTGCTGAAGTAGTTGTAGAGATGTATAGAATTAATGGCTTTCCTTGAATATGAGGCATGAGAACTAGAGGTGACAATAAGTATTGTTTGATCTGGTTCAATGCCTCTTGGAATTTTTCTGTCCACACAAAGGGGATACCTTTGCGTAGAAGATACTAGAATGGTTGGCACCTATCTCTGAGTTGAACAATGAACCATCTGATAGATTGAAGCCTTCCCTTTAGTGTTCTTAGGTCATTTATTCCCTTAGGAGGAGGCATATCCAATATAGCTCTGACTTTAGTGGGATCAACTTCAATGCCTCTACGTGAGACTATGTATCCCAATAACTTGCCTAATGTTACACCAAAAACACACTTTTTTGGGTTCAACTGGACCTTATATTCTTCTAGCCTCCTAAAAACATTGTGTAATACTAAAAGGTGGTCTTTTCTTGTCAATGAATTTTCTAGAAGATCATCCACATAGTCCTGCATTAATGTGTGTATCATGTCGTGGAATATTGTTGTCATTGCCCTTTGATATGTAGTGCCTGCATTTTTAAGACCAAACAACATTACAATCCAACAGTATGTACCCAAGGGCATGTAGAAGCATTTTTATGTTAGTCTTTAGGGGAAATACGGATCTGATTATAACCAGAGAAACCATCCATAAGGGACAACATCTCATATCTAGCTATAAGGTCCACAATGATGTCAATCTTCAACAAAGAAAAATCATCGTTAAGACATGCTTTATTGAGTTCTCAGAAGTTTGTGTATACACAAATCTGTCTAGTATACTTGGTGACAGGGATGATGTTGGATATCCATTTTGTATAGTCAATTGATATGATAAAACCTACATCCAACAATTTTTTGAGTTCAACTTTTACCAATAATGCAACTTGTGTATGCATTTTTCTCAACTTTTATTTTACTAGCTTGGCATCTAGCAATAATGGAAAGTGATGTAATACTAACTCAACATCTAATCCTAGCATGTCAACATAAGACCATGCAAAGTTTATCTTGCATTCTAAGAAGAACTTTTGAAATTTTAGCTATTTAGTCTCTATCAATGATGCAAAGAGAACCATTTTTGGGGTCCTCCACAGTAGCTATATTAACAGCTATGATATCCTTGACAAGCATTGCTGATTTTTCTCTGTCTATGGGGAGAAAGTCCAATCCTCCACCCTTGGATTCCTCAAGGATTTTTTCACCCTCAAATACGTCCTTTATTTTTACTATTTTTTCATAAGAAGGTACCTTTCAGTTTTCACCTAGAGACGTATCATTTTTTTTATTTTTTTCTTTTTAATTTTGTGACTAGAGGATGCTGAAATCTCCCTAAAATAAGTAGCATAATCCAAGTCAATGGTAAATCTAGCTTTGTGATCCCCATTTGGAATGCCCTCACGTAGCCCTAGAAATTCTGCTAGAGCCTCATCATTTTGAAAAGTGTCCATTACTAGTGGGCCTTGTTGGTTCCAATCAATTAGGTCAGGGTAAACTAAGGATATTTCATCATCAGCATTTTAAAATTGAGGAGATGATGTAGAGAGCATGTAAATGGACATTGAGACATTGAAAATGAAGTTGTCATCATCTAGTTCTATGTCAGATTCTATCCAGTATTCTCCTTTTCTTGTTTCATACTCACCAGCAAAGTAAGGGACAAAGGGACTAGCATCAAGGTCAGGGTCAATAGTGGCAAGTGATAGTTCAAGTGATTCCGCATGATAGTCATCAATTTTGGGTGACTGGATAGGTGCATCGAGGCTAGGATTAAATGAGAATAGGATGTGATATAGACTTGGCATCATTTGGTGTTGTATCAATCTCAAACATTTTCCATAAGCATTCTTCAAATGTAGGCTTGCCAAGTTCAAGGAATAATTTGTCAAGGCAATAGTCACTTAAGGATTGTTAAGAGTCAAATTCCTATTTGTGAGAGTTAGTTTGAGAGAAGGTGTCCTCAGTTGTCTCAACACAGTCTAAAGCATACACTAACTCACATGGAAGCACACTAGTACTTGGATTACTAGATTCTCGTGGACCTAACCCTAACCCAAGATGTTTTGGTCTTTCTAAAACTAAAAATGGCTCACACCTTCCATTCTTATCCTTGCTAAGACCACTTTTTCGGTGATAGCCTTTTTCTTTTATCATGTTGTATCCTTTTCCATATATTGCTATTGGCAAGGGAGTCAAATCTTGTTGTTCTTTATAAATCCAAGATAGTATATCATATGTGTCCTCTTGACTCATTTCACCCCACTTAATGAAAATTGTATTTGGAGGAACCCTAAAAATTTATTTTGCTTGTATTCTAAAGCAATGTTTTCTATAGACCTGGGGAGACTTGGGCATCTTGGTTATGAAATAGGCCATATTTAGGTTGTACTCTCCACATCCTTGGTCCTAAATTTGGAAGCATGGGTCGACGCTTGGGATGATAAATGAAATGGTAGGTGATATGGAAGCAGTCATGGTGGTGGATGAAGAGGTAGAAGACTTCACGAGTGCTGAGGGGTCAATGAATTTGGAAGAAAAGGATGTCAAAGCTTCCCTATTGATAGGCACTTAGCATTCCGAAACACCATGTAAGTTGGTACAATATTGAATGGATCAGGGTCTCCATATGTGGATGGGATGGCTTTCAGTGCATGGATCTAAGGTCGACTGAGTAAAATGTTTTATGGAAGGTCCATATCCAGAACTTGACAAGTGGTGTCAATAATGATTGGCCCAATTCGAATTGGGAGTGTAATTATGCCCCGACAGGAATGTTCTTCATCATTATATGCCTTGATAACAATGCTTCTTATGGCATCTACGCAAGCATTAGAAAATCCAAGTGCCTTGAACAATTTTAAGGAACATATATTCAGTCCCACTCCACTATCTACTAAGACTCATCTAACCTTATGTTTATGAACACAAACTTTGATATGAAGGGCATCATTATGGTTGGATTTCAATGATGAATAGTCTTGGTCAAAAAAGGTGATATGGTGGAAAGTCATGAGATATCCTACCATGGCTTTGAATTGGCTAACGTCAATATCCTAGGGAATGGAGGATTCTTGCAATGTTTTATCTAGGATGGCCTTATGGGCAAGCGAGATGTGTAACAATTCAAGAATAGAGATTTGTGCAGGTGTTTTACCAAGTTGGTCAATAAGATTAAAGTTTCCTTTAGGTTGGGATTTCTTGTTTTGTGGATGTGATTGTGGTTGCAAAGTGGATAGGCTAGTTATTGTTACCTTTGGTTGTCTAGATAGAGGAGGGCCAACTATGGTGAACTTTCCACCTCGAGTGGTGACATTGCATTTAGGGCCTTTCTAACAGTGACTACACAGACATGATCATCGGTTGTTCTAATGTGATGTATGATAGCTCCCCTGGAATAGTCGTATCCAATACAGGAATGGTTGGTACGATTGTTCTTATTAGGGTATGATGTAGAAGGGTTTCCTGAACCATGATCCTGCAGTAGGTTTTTGAGAAGAAAACTGTGGTCTATCAACCTCAATGATACACTTTTCAATAAGGTCTTCTACCAAGTTTTTCAATTTTTTATAGGAAGAATTTTTATGTCCTTTTATTGGATGAAAGTCGAAAAATGCATTATCATCCTACCAAGATGGTTTAAATTGTCTAGGGTCATATGGTTTGGGGTCCTCAAGTGTGATGACACCATTTTGAAGGAATTTCTTGTGAACTTCTTCAATAGGTTCACCCAAGGGGGTGTATGTGCGGCTTCTAGGGAATTGTCTTAGTTGTATAGGTTGCCTTTGATTTTTATTGTTTTGACTGCCTTGGTTATTCTAATTTTTCTAGATAGCATTATCAACATAGATTTGCATCATCTGTGTGTTTTGTGGTTGCGTCCCTTTTAGGGTAATCATCAGACCCATAGTGTTGACAACCTTAATGTCGACTACACCATCATTGGTGACATGTTTGTTCTTAACCCAAAATTTAGTTTTGTCAGTAGAAGAAGGGTTTGTGTTTGTGTTTTTGGGACAATATTTTAGGCTTCCTTCAAAAATGAGGGCTTGTTCAACTTGGACACCTCCTTCAACTAGGTCTGAAAAAGTTGTGCAACAATGAACATGCAAAGACATTTTTTAGTGGGACCATTAGTGCTTGTACAAACATGTCAACTTTTTCCTTTTCAGGTATGTCTATATGGCAGTGACTCACTAGGCCCCTCCATTTTTGAAAGAATGGTAAAAATGTTTCACCTAAATCATCTTGTGTGAGTTGGCATAAGTTGGTAATGAAGGTGTTTGTGTCAATGTTGTATATGTAATTTTTCACAAATTTTTCAAGAAGTTCTTTCCATGACTGTATTCTAGGTTGCAGTGTATAGAACCATTCTAAGGTTGTTCCTGTGAGGCTTTTAGGAAATAGTCACATTAAATATGTGTGCTCATGAGAAATATCTACACAACTTGTTACGAAATCTCTAATGTGGTCAAGTGGATTTGTTTTATCCTTGTATTTGTTGAAGTTTGGAGTCACATAGCCATGTGGAAATGGTGGCATGTAAAAATTTGTGTCAAAAGGATATGGACATAATTCATATGGAATTTGCATCTTCTTGTCATATTTTTCATATTTTCCATCTATTTTTGAAGATCATCCACTCTTGCTAGCAAGGAGTGTACAATGGGATCATTGGTTGCCTAAAAATATGGTATGTTCTGATTAGGTGTTTGTTGATATTGCTAGTTGTGAGTGGGAATTTTTTGTTGAGTATGACTTTGGTACAAGTATGTGGGAATATGTGACCCATCCATTTTTTTTTGTAATTGAGGTATCTAAAATCCCTAACTCATTTGATTGCCAAAGTTACACATTTTTTGTGTCATTTGAGTTCCTTGTACTTGTTGAAAGAATTGTCCCTATAGCATGTTGGTGTTTGTTCCTTGGAAGTGTCCATATGGTAGGTGGAGATTTTGTCCTTGTCCATGTGTGATGTTCATTTATTTTCCTTCTCCATGTGGGATTTTCATATTTTTTCCTTGTCCATGTGGGATGCTCATTTGTGATGACATGTTAATGTTGTGTTGAGGGCCTTCAATGAATACTTGTCGTGGGTTTCCTCCAAAGGGATTAAATGAGATTCCACCATAAGGATGTGATGAAGATGCCCCCATGTCATAGATGAAGATCCCAACATAGGATTTGAGGAGGTGGTGCCTCTTGATGTGGACACAAAGGTGGCTCCCATCATTTGTGAAGATGATGTGGACATTGTAGGAATGGACTATGAAAAGGTAGCTCCTATTGTTTGTGAAGATGATGTGGCCATTGTAGGCATGGTCATAGTAGATGTTCCTCCAATAGATGTTGTATTGGTTGAAGAGGAGGTGTTTTGATTTATGGTACCACTAGATGTCACATTAATGATGGTAGTGACTACTTGCGTAGTGATGGAAATGTTATTGGTTGAGGTATTGTTCATGTCACATTGGGATGTGTTGTGTCATATTATTAGGAGAGATAGGTCATATGGAATTAATGTCAAATCCTTTTGGTAATCTTGCTTCTTGGTCTAAGAGCATAGCAAGGTATCATTCAAGATCATTCAAGACTAATTCTTCTACAAATGAAGCTATGTCAAGGTTTTGAGTGGCAACATCTAAATCCTCAGTTAGTACTTGTCCATTTTAGTCTCTCTGTATGAATTTTTCAAAAAGTGGATTTTGAAAGGAAGTTGACATGCTCATGGATGATTGTACATTCAAATTTCCAAATGGGTCATCATAAATCCAGTCATTGGGATTGGTGTTGGTGTTGGTGTTGTTTTCAAAGTCTTGTTCAAAGTCTGTCATATGTCTTTTCTTTCTTTGCACTCTTGTTTCCACCATCAAAGAAATTGCTCAAATGAAGATGATGGCAATGCAAGTATGACACTAGTCTATGTTTTTGTATTTTTGTGTGATAATGGATGACAATGTAAAGAGATGATATTGCAAGTATTCCAAAAGACAAGGTGAGTAGGATGACAATGCAAAGAGATGATAATGCAAGTATTCCAAAAGCCAAGGTGACTAGGATGACAATGTTGACTTGGATGACAATGTTCATTAGGAAAATGACAATGTGGACTAGGAAAATTGCAAGGTCAAGGTACAAAATGAGGACTAATGAGGGAGCTAATACAAGGTATAGGTTCAAAATGACAACTAGGATGAATAATATTTTTTTAATTTTTTTGGAATAAAGTATGCAAGGTAGGAACCAAAATGAATGCAATTTGGAGAAATGGGTACCTAAGCGCTCTAAGCTTAATCTTTGTTTTCAATTTTGGTTACCAAAGGACTTGTTGAAAATGACAAAGTGATAAGGTCAAGATGACTAGTGAGTTTTCCTAACTAGATTGTTGAGTTGGGAATCCTCACAAAAGGGACAATGACTGAAAATATAAATGAATGATGAAGTCTAAGATAACCTAGTTTTGAAAGCAATGATTTTGCAAATTTTGATAAGGTTTGCCTAACCCAAAGCATGTGAAAATGAAAAGCTATAGTCAAGCTAATGTTGAAAATGATGATTATGAAACCTAATGGATGCAACTAAAATTTTAAAGATTAATCCTATGCTCAAGAATACAAACTAATGGTTGAATAATGAGGATTTTGAGCAATTTCAAAGCTGATTTTTGACAGAGACCTCTTAGAAAAAAAAATGTTTGACAGTAGGCTGAGACTATTTTTTGATGTTTTGTTGAAAAATTTAAGTTGTCTAAGGTCGATTGTTTGTGTCCAGATTTGTGAATGTTATGTATATTGTTTGAAAATCTAGAAAACACTTGACAAACATGATGTTTGAATGTGGACAAACACAAATAAGACAAGCACAATCCTATGCTTAGGCCAACACAATATTCGCTAGATTCCACATGGGTTTCCCCAACCACATATCAGTAGCATGTGAATCCAGAAGCTTGGCTACACGGGCTCCCCCTTATAGTATAATGCATGCGTGTGAGCCCAATGACATGAAAATTCAAGTTTTACCATATGAGTTTCAATGCATGCTTGAATTTACCATATGAGTTTAATGCATGCTTGTGTTCATTTTAGCCCAATGACATGAAAATTCAAGTTTTAATTATAAATTTTAGGCCCAATGAGTGATTCATGCAATTTTTTTATTTGTTTAAAGCCCCACGAATGAAATATGCAATTTATTGTTCATTTTAAGACCAAGGAGTGACATGAAAATTGTGGTTCATTGTATCCTCATGAGTGTAAATGCAATTTGCTGTTGTTAAAAGAAAAAAATAATTATTATACCTAAAGAAATGAAAAAGCTAGATTTTTTTTCTATAGAAACAATTTTTAGACTCCCTACAAGCTGTACCACATGCTGAAAACAAGAGATTAGTAACTCAAAAGAAAAGTTTAATGACAACAAAACATTAAAATAGTGATAACTTTCTCGAAACTTAACAAAATTTTAAACCATTTGAATCCATGGAAAGCTGAAAATCAAACCTTCAAAACCCAAAAAGTATTTTTCCAAAATTCTACACAAAATAAATGTTATAGGCAAAAGAATATGCAAGTTTTAATAGAATTTTTTTTTTAAATAGCAAATACTAAAATAGCCATGTTTTCTCAAATCTTAATGAAATTTTAAACTGTTTGAAGTTTTGGAAAGCTAAGAATGAGGCCTACAAAACCCAAATGATCATTTTTAAAGATTTTATATGCCCATTTTTGTGTGCTAAAAAAAAGATGACAAGATTTCGTATAAATTCTTGGCTATAACCTGCAAAACAACAAAAATAAATAAGAAAACAAACCAATTTCTTTTCAAAATTATAAGATTCACGTTGGGTTCACCAATGTGAGATGGGGTTAGAAATAAAATGGCATAGACAAAGTGACAGCCAACACTACTAAGCTATTAAACCACATCAACAAGAGAATACAAACAAAATGGAGATATCAAAATGAAAGCAAACAAAATAAAGCACTCCCCATTGAACTTGAATCACATCTCTTGCTCTCCTTCTTCTTGTTATGCAACTTTTAACCTCAAATTTGTTGAAATACTTGTGCAAAACCTGCAAATGGTAGCAAGAAAGTTGAAGACAATTAACTGTTGAGCTGAAAATGGAGAAGGAAGGTTATTTTTATAGACAACCTTTCAAATGGATGGTTGAGATTAATCTTCTAGAAAGATTTCAAGATCAATGGATGGGAATGCATGAGAGGGATGTTATGAAATGGATGGTTGAGATTAAGTTTCATAAAAGATTTCAAGATCAACAGTCTAGAATTGATGCACCAAAAATATGCCATGCATGGAAAAGCTATGACATCGACGACTATGACACCTGACAGCTATGATAGAAATGAATGTTATGATAGGGGATTATGATAGGGCATTTTTTACCAGGTGGTGCATAAATAATTTATTTAAATAATTTATTCAAAAATGGAGAGATTGGAGGAAAAAGACAAGTGGAAAATAAATTATTTATTCAAATTATTTATTTGGAGAAAATGAAAATAGGAGATATTAAATAATTAATTTAGATTAATTATTAAATAAGGGAGGTGGCATGAGATAGTTAAATAATTTTAATAATTATTTAACTATAAAAGAATTAAAGGACCATGAATAGATAAATAATTAATGGTAATTATTTAACTATAGATGAAAGGTGACAAAATAATTAAATAAATAATAATTTATTTAACTATTGAAGAAGATGGAGAAATTAGTGATGCAATTAGTTTATTTAATCAATCAGGATAGAATAAAGATTAGAAAGTGAATTTATTAAATAATTATTAAAAATTATTTAATTAATAGAGGAAGATGATCAAACATAATTGAATAACTAAAATTATTCTATTATCAAAGGATGAGGATGAAGAAAAATGACACTCACAAACTTAGGACATTTTTCATTGTCTACATGCACATTTCAACATCCTTGTGATGTGCAACACAGTACTCAAGTTCGTGATATGGCTTAACCACCTCCAATGGATTCATCAACTCTAGTGGTTGTATTGGTCATTAACATGTCAATATTTTGGTCCAATAACAACCATCTATGCAACATAAATGTATATATATTCAAAACTTTCCATGTAAACTTGTATAGAAGTATATATATTTAGACATATAAATTCATATTTGTATAGAACTATATATGTATGTGTAGGTAATTACATATGTATCTCAATAAAATTATGAATATGTATGTGCATATAATTGAGAATATGTATGTGTATACATTTGTATATATTTATTTATATGTCGTTGTATAAACAAAAACACAAATCTATATACACATTCTCATATATATATAACTATTTATTCATATATAGATTTATAACATGGTAATATAGAGAAATCTCTCAATAAAAATATTTAATATGAACAAAACCCTAAGCCATATATGATTGTAAAACCCTAAAGAGAATACCATAATGTTTTTTCTTAAAAAAAGCCTCTAGAGTTATATTGTAGAACAAAGAAGATATTATGCAAATAAGATTCCAACATTTTTTTGAGTTACAATATATACACACATGATAGTAAATGGTTATTGAGAGATAAATATAAAAGAATATGTAATTGGATAAATGTAGAAAGAAAAAAATTAGAGAATTTATTTTCCAAATTATAAAATAGAAATTAAATTTGAGAAACCAAGAAATTCAATAATGTTGTTTGTAAATTAATTATATAGAATAGTATAGAAATATGGAGATTATCCATTTGATATCAATAAAATATAAAATCATGATTATGTAAGATAAAGTTTAATTAATGTGGAAAGTGTTAAACATGTCATCCAAGAGACTGAACAGGTTGTAGAATGTTTTAGACATTGTAGAGGATATACTTGAGAGAACTTGGAGAAAAATGACAATGGACAACCTTCTAAAATTGGTAAGAATACAATTTCCCTCTTATAGATTGAATGTTTTTTCTAAGATACATGTGTTCAATGAGATCTGTTGAGTTTGAGTTTGAATTTCTAGTAAAACTAATATTACTACCATTAGATATATCTGAATTTGAAAATTGTGTTTAAAATCTTTGGTGATTTGTTGTGAAATATAAAGTTAGTTTATTTTGAACTCTTTAAGTGGACCTTACATCATTAAATTTTTGTGCATTTATTTTGAATAATTGAAAGATGTGAAGTGGATCTACGAGAAAGTATGAGAATATTTCTAGTTGAAGCCAATTTAGTTGAGAGAGACTTGTAGTAATGGTAGCTTAGGCATTGAGTGATCATGGGGATGTGTTATTGTAAACTATTTCACTTTTATTTTTATTCTCAAAATGTGGTTATTGTAAATATTAATCTTAAGACTTTTAAATAATTTACGTAGTATGTATTTTACTTTCAAATATTCTTCAATTAGACCAACTTATTTTATATTGTGACTACAATGATATTTATTTTGTTCACCTTAAATGATATAAATATATACATATGAGTGAGCATTTATTGATGTTTTAAGAATATTTTACAATTTTTTTATTTTAAAATACTAATTATTATAATATATTTAATTGGGAGCTATTTTTCATGCACCACAGTGACTATTCGAACATGGTCATCTATTAAATCTTCTCGCGTATTATGAAATAAATTTTCATGAAAACTTTTACTTTAACTTTATCTGGTCAACTGTAGACAATCACCATTTCCTTATAATTTTTAATGCTTTGTTTATAATTTCCACTTTCATCGGATTTGGTGTTGAAAAATTTAATATCTTATGGAAAATAATTATAATAATACAATAATCAAAATTGAGCCTTGAAAGGAATCATGGGCAGATAGAGATGAGAAGTTTGTCAACTATCAATTCAGTCTTCTTATTCAATGGTTGTAAATTCTTCTATGTTTTTGATGCAGAGCTAAAAGGATTCACAACACATCTCACAAAATTCAATAATAATTCAAAAAAATCTTTGTATAACACATGCTATTAGGCATGGTGTATCACATTGGAAACATAACTATGGCAGCCCACAATTTATTGCCATGAACAATCATTAATAAATTCTACAAAATAAATAATGAATCCAATCGCTCTGGTGATATTGATTAAACTATAGTTATAGAATTTTCCTCAAAATCGTATGAAGATCCAATGGTGGAAACAAAAGTTATTGTATTTTTCCAAAAACTGCAAACCCTAGGTAGGGTTCAGACCTGCCCTCACAAAAATGTTCATAACTTATTCAAATATCAATGAAATTTGATGAGAATTGAATAAAATGAAACTATATTCACATGGAAACAAAATAAAATTGGTTTTAAATCCAATATATAGACTTTATATTCCGTACCATGACACTTTTGAGACTGTAAATTCTACACAATATTGTTAAGATAGGCAGTCTCACCAAAATAAACATATCTTCCACAAAACTTGATAAAATTCAATGAGACAAAAAGAATTGGAAACTAGAAATAGAGATATTTCCATCCATATATGATACTCCTTTATTTGAGTCCATAAAAGGCCGTACAAATCACAACTTCAATCTGGAAACAATGTGAAAATCAGAAAATGCACAAAATTTGAGATTTCCATTCATCAATCTTCAAAAATGATGTCTCCCACCCCCAACTTGAGTTTTGGAGGGTCTATTTATACATTTTCAACCAAAACCAACTATTTTCAACACATTTTTATTAGTTTGTTGATAAAACACCTTAATGACACTTCATGTACCTAATTTTGCACTTTTGACAATTTTTACAATATATGAGAAATGAACAACATCCTAGGACCTATAACACCACAAAGGTGACCTCTTGGGCCTTATTACAATAAAAAAAATATAAAAATGCAACAAATGACTCAATATGGCCTCATGGAGGCATGCAATCAAATAGGCGCTCTTGCACCAAACTCCTAAGGGCAAAAGAATTCAAGCCCCTTTGAATTGTCTTCTTCCTAGTCTTCTAGTTACTTTGCACCTTGTTGTTTGTCCTTTCAATAATATTTTGTCTTTTCTTCCTTTTGTTCTTCTTATACCTTCTTCTATCAATAATTCTTACAAAAATGAAGTCCCAAAACTCTATCATATCATTATACACTTTTCCTTGACCTTCATAACCTGCACATACATAATCCAAAGAAAAACTAGAAACAAAATATAGAGACCTTGAGGTCTCCTCCTTGTCTTCTTGTACTTCAAATTCCTCTTCACCCATAACCAACTTATCCAATCTTGACACCAATTCACTTAAAACTGCAATGTCCTTGTTTTCTTCTACCTTGACGAGTTCTTCTTCCTCTTGTTTAACTTTTCCATCACCAATCTTACTATTCCATTCTTCTTCAATGGCTGCATATTGTGCCCATAAATCTTCTTCTTCATCATCTTTGACTAAATTTTTTTACTTCTTTTGTTTTCTTTTCTTCTTCATCATATTATTTATAGGCCATATTAACCTTTTTGAAATTGGTATATTCCAACTCCTTAGTGATTTCTTAAGAAGTTCATGTTCCTTGTCTAATATTTCCAACCTTTTGCTCATCTCTTCCAAGGCATTCTCAAACTCTAATTGTCTTGCCTTCTTTCTTCCATATTTCTCAAATATTTTTCCTCCCTTTCCTTCTTCCTTTGTGAATCCTTAGCCTAAAAACATATTTCCAATCTTCTCAAGAAATCCATCTCCACAAGCAAGTATCTCCTTGCTTCCACTTCACTTTGCCACACCTAGGCAATCAGGTTCCTTCCTCAACCTGCACAACACACAACCACAAACACCAACACAAAACCAACAAACTTCACCATCCCATATATTTTATAGGCTCTGATACCAATTTGATGCAGAGCTAAAAGGATTCACAACACATCTCACAAACTTCAATAACAATCCAAAACAATCTTTGTATAACACATGCTATTAGGCATGGTGTATCACATTGGAAACATAACTATGGCAGCCCACAATTCATTGCCATGAACAATCATTAATAACTTATACAAAATAAATAATGAAGCCAATATATTTGGTGATATTTATTAAAATATAGTTATAGAATTTTCCTCAAATTCTTATGAAGATCCAACGGTGGAAACAAATGTTATTGTATTTTTCTCAAAACTGCAAATCCTAGGTAGGGTTCAAACCTGCCCTCACAAAAATGTTCATAACTTATTCAAATATTAATGAAATTTGATGAGACTTGAAGAAAATGAAACTATATTCACATGGAAACAAAATTAATTTTTTTTTAAATCCAATATATAGACATTATATTCTGTACCATCGCACTTTTCCGACTATAAATTCTGCACAATATTGTTAAAATAGGCAGTCTAACCAAAATAATCATATCTTCCACAAAACTTGATAATATTCAATGAGACAAAAAGAATTGGAAACTAGAAATATAGATATTTCTATAAATATATGATACTCCATTATTTGAGTCCATACCATGCCGTACAAATCACAACTTCAATATGGAAACAATGTGAAAATCAGAAAATGCACAAAATTTGAGGTTTCCATTCATCAATCTTCAAAAATGATGTCTCCCACCCCAAATTCGAGTTTTGGAGGGTCTATTTATATATTTTCAACCAAAAAAAACTATTTTCAACCACCTTTTTATTAGTTTTTTGACAAAACACCTTAATGACACTTCATGTACCTAATTTTGCACTTTTAACAATTTTTACAATATATGAGAAATGAACAACATCCTAGGACCTATAACACCACAAAAGTGACCTCTTGGGCCTTATTATAATATCAAAATATAAAAATGGAACAAGTGACTCAATATGGCCTCATGGAGGATGTGATCAAATAGGTGCTCCTACACCAGTTTTTCTTCCATTAGAGCTATGGGACAAACAAAGCATCTCAAAGGAAAATAGAAGTCTGTCAACTGAAAGTTTGTAGGAAACTATGTAGGAAAATAGAAGTCTATCAACTGAAAGTTTGTAGGAAACATCTCTTTTTTACAGAGGGAATACTCTCAATGATGATTTCAGCATTTTTTGTGGGTGTGTGACTAAGTTTAACATCGTACCAAAATAGTCCAATCTCATTTCCATCACTTATAAAATGTGCAGAGAAAGATGAGTGCATCTGTAGGATTTATTCGTACCATAGTACTCCAAATTCCACCACTTAAAAAAACCCTCATTGGGTAGTCAGCATCATTGTTTATTGATAATTTTTTTCGATCATGTCTAATTTCCTTTTATTATTTTCAGTACTACTTTTAATATAATTAAAGTTTGATTTCAATTAGGAATTTGGTTAGTGTTGGAAAGGGTGAATTTGAAATTAGGGTAGAGGGGTAAGTAGTCATGTCTTTGTATGACACTTCACATTGTCTCTTTTGGGTTATTTGAACACCTTCCATGTATATATAGGAGTAAGCTTGGGATGTAGATGACATGTCTTGAGTTGGTTCTCATTTGATGTACGTTTTCTTTCTATGTTTAGCATTATATTTTGTGGGCAACCCCTTATTCATGATGTAGTTTCACTCGAAAACATATGACTTGGCATAATGATTTCTAAATAAGTTCTCATGTCTTCTTCTACTTTAAAAAAATTTCTCACAACAATGGTGTTAGCAACTGCTTTAAATTGGCGGCATATGACGACACTCATGTTTCACTATTCGATTTTCTTTATTCTTGTGATATGCCATTTTCTTGGTAGTGTCATTTGGATTGATTTCCTCCAAAAGCAAGATATTTCTTTGACTTGTCCTCTCTTGGATACATTAGACATGATGTTTCCTAAGGAGAGACTTTACAAGAACCAAGCAAAATCTCTTGAAAATAAAAATCATTTACATGCATGAAGGTTCATAAGTGCTTAACGCAACTTGTTAGGCCTTGTAAAGCTCAAAGTTTCATTATGTGGTGCCCTATTGAAATTATCAGAGGGATAGCTTTTGTATGGTTAGTATGATGAGAATCCTAGATGAGGGCATGTATTTCTCATTGTATAATGAGAAGCTGATGCAAAGGAATGAGTTTCTCACTAAGCCAACCTTTTGGGATACTCACCCAATGGACAACCCGAAGTTTCGTTGCCTCAGAGTGAGGGTGTGTTTTGGACAAACAACTAAGACATAATCCACATTGAGTTGGAAAAATAGTTGAGGCTTGATCCACCCCCCCTTTGTGCTTTTCTTTTTCTTTTTGTTTCTTTTAGTCTTTGGCATTGCATGTTTGTGTATATTATTTTGTTGTTGCATATCATGCACCTTGTGTGTGTTCTTGTGTGCTTATGTTGGTTTCATGAAGGATCTTGGATCCTAGGGGCTTGATCACCCTCCTTGACCTTTTTCATTTTATGCCATTGACATTGGTACACTTGGATCCCTCTTGATGCATATTTGCCTACTTTAGTGTGAGTTTGGTGCAAGGTCATCCTCTCAATAAAGTGGGGGCTAAATATAGTGTCAAATTTTGTACTACCTTCTTGAAGATAGTACAATTTCACACTTTGCTTAGACCTATTTTAGTACCCTTGCATTTATGTCATTTAAATCATCATTAATAGGCCCCTAAGACCCTTTATTATGTATCCCAAGGCTTATTTCAACTGAAATGCTGAAAAATTCAATAAATCCATTTAATATTCTAACCCCCCAACATTCTCTCACCTCAAAAACTTAAGGTGGGACTAATATGCCACCTTGGGCATATTAGTCCCCTTAGGTGGGACCCATACACCACCCTTGGCATATTAATCCCGTTTGGGGTATTTTAAGGTTTTGAATAGGAAATCAAGGTTTTCAATTGAAATTTTGTTAATGTTGGCATTCAAGATCTAATAAATGGTAAATTAGATGGAGTTCCTATGTAACTAAGGTTTCAAGTCATTATTTCACCTAAGAATATCTAAGAGCAAGCACCTAAGAGCTAGAATCATTATTCCAAGACTTAGAGCTTTCAAGTGTTCAATTACAAGAGAAAGGCTTATGATCAAGAGAGCATTGAAGGGCATTCAAGGGCTAATTATCAAGTATTTTGGAGCATCAATTCAAGATTCAAGCATCATTTCAAGTTCTTCATGCATCATGTGTGATTATGAGCTAACATGTTGATGTAGCATTTGTGATCCAAGTTCAAGTACTCAAAGCCATATCAGGTTTCATGATCAAGATCTACATCCATTAAGGCCAATTCTTACAAGTTACCAATCTACACTCCTAGGATTTAAAAAGGTTTGGTGAGTTGTTACATTCATTTGTTCATTCATCATTCCTTCATATTATTTCAATTCATTTCAAAGTTTAATTACTCAAATGGGGTCTGACTGAGGCAGACCCCCATCTACTAACAAAACAACATTTTTCTCTCTCTCTTGATGTGTGTTTTGCAGATTTATGTGAATGGGACTTATTCACCCAACCTGGCATATTAGTCACATGACAAATTCCAATCATTATTCAGTAGATCTTGATCAACTCACAGAGAATCCCAGATCATGCCCTGAAAAACCCTAGAGTGAGACTAAATCACCCAACCTAGCATGTTAATGTTGGTGTAATTTGAAATAGTAATTTCCAAGGTTTACAAATATTGTTTTGGCCTCTTATCCCCTCTAGGTACTTTTTTGTTTCATTTTTTTGTCAATTTGATTTAATTCTTACAAGTTTCTAAGGTTTGTGCATAAGCATTTGTATTTCTCCTTTAAAGCTTCATTTCATGGTGAGATCCCATCTAATTACTCTAGGAATACCCTAGCCATTCCTCAATCAAGTCACTTAGTTGAGGGATCTAGGTTTCCTAATGAACTAATGTATGAAATAGGTCCAATTCCATCTCCCAAAGGTGGAACACCCATTTCCCTTATGTTCAATAGGAACAACCAAGTTTTCTCTGTTTGGATCATTTGGCTACGAAGCCACTAATATTCCTTGGCTTAGCACATCAAGGATTTCATCTCTACCTTTTTCAATTGCTCTTACTTCAATAACTCTTCTTTTCTTTTTGACACTTTCATCATACCCTAATTCACTCACCATATTTTGTTTCATTTTTCTTCCCTATGGGTATGTAGGCGTCATCCTAGCCTCTCTTATTACCTAGAGATACCCATTTATTCATGACTAAGTATAGTTGAATACTTTCCTAGAGACCTCTTCAAGGGTTATCACTCCCTATCATTCCTAATCAAGGTCTGGGATAGGTTCATCATATAATTTTTTTAATTCACAAGCAAGGATATTTACCTGCTCTTTATTAATATCCATCTATTCAAAACACGTCATGTGTTTCATAGGCTTTCATTTGGGCTAGTGACAACCTTTGGTAGTACCACTTCCTCATATCATGTTCATCTTCATAGCCATATCATAAGTTCTCCAAGTGGGGCTCATGAGCATAATTTTTACTTACCTACTTAGCCAACCAATCTAATGGATCATAATTATCCCCCATAATCATGAAGAAGTACAATCCATATGCTTTCAATTCATCCTCACATAACTTGGAAATTTTGATAGAGATGCACTTATAATTCCCAATATTAATAGGAAATTTCACTACCCCCTTTTTTGTAGCTACAAAATGGTGTCATGAGACAGTATTACTTTCCTTACAAACTCAGGAAATAATATTTTATTTGTGGAATACCTAGGCAATCTAAATGGGTAACCAGTGAATCCTTCAATTCTAACATAAGTAAATGTAGGGAACTGAATGAATTAGCATCCCATAGTTCATATAACATCTTGTGCTTCAAGGGGAAATATTTTAGATTTATCTCCCTCCATTAATTTGACCAGCTTCATGGAAAATACATCATTTACCCTATAATATTATTCCTTATACCCTACAATATTAATTTGTGGAAATTTTTGGTAAATTAATTTGTTTCTTGGTTCTCTCCCAAAAATTCCTACTATATTCAATCATTGGATATTAGTTCTTAGGACACAAGAATAGATATCATATGAGAACATAGTCAACCAATCAGAATTAGAGAAGGTTTGTATCTTCTCATGCAATGAGTCACTAATAAACATTGTCTAATGGATTCAAGCAGGGTATTCCCTCATTTTCTTGATAATTTCAAACTTGTTGGCACCACTACAACCAATCATTATACTTAGTAGGGTTATCAATGGCTTGGACTTCCCAGATGAATAATGGCTTTACCATGTTCTTTGGCATCCTTGTCACTTTCTCCTAAAACCATGTTGACATCATAAATTTTCTATTTTGTCTTTCCATGCTCATATAAGCTTCTGTCACCTCCCCTATTTTTTAATACATTCATTCTGGTGAACATTGGGAGCCCAAATATATATACAATACCATCTGTTGAAAGGTTTGCATAAAATTTTCCTTCCTTTATGACTACTCTCCTATATTTTTTGTACCATTTCATACATTCTAGGACCAACTCAGGGCTTCTATGGTTAAC
This sequence comes from Sequoia sempervirens, assembly GCA_007258455.2. NCBI lineage: Eukaryota > Viridiplantae > Streptophyta > Pinopsida > Cupressales > Cupressaceae > Sequoia > Sequoia sempervirens. The sequence goes on along the minus strand of VDFB02026320.1, from coordinate 146,049,474 downwards.
AAGAACCCTATCACCAAATGTATTCCATTGGAAACCATTATTTTAGTACATTTCTAGGCATCTAATTGCTATGTTCTTCACACAAACTCATGCTCATTAAAAGCTTCTAGATGTGTGTTTGTTATTATTCCATAGGTGGTAATGGCTTGAGACACAAGAAATTTTAATTCTTCTTTTGGTTGTTTCTTTTGTGAAGTACTCATGTTTCCTTCAATTTCCTACATGATTAGCATATGTATGCTCTGCATACAAATTAGGGCTTATTCTAATGACACATTGCTAATAATTCATCAAAATTCACTATCCACACCCATTCACTTGCTAAAATTAGGTTGGTTCCCTTCAAATTAAATAGTATTTTCTTTCAAAAATTACCCAGAGGAAATATTACTTCACCAAAATCAAGCATTCATAAAAGAGTCTACGAAGCTCAAGATAAATATCAAGTTTCATTGATAATAGGGTCAAATAGACACAAAATTAGACTCTAGTAATCATGTTCCTTCTGGTATCTCAATACTTACTTTCCCTCACATACATTGAATATCATTTTAATTCATTAGTGACCTTATGAGTTTGTTACCTTGCATGTGGTGATGCATTATAGAAGCAATTGCATGCTTGAGGTGGTGCCAAGTACGTGCATTTCACCACATTCTTTAAATTCCTTAACAACTATTCACTAATTATCCTAAATTAAAGTACAATCCTAATAGGTTAGGGTTCACATCATGGAGCCTCTGATTTTTTCTCCATGGGCCACCTTCAAAAAGAAGGAAGTGAATGAAGCTAATGTGGCATGGTTGCGTGTCATGTTTTTCCATGCTGGAAAAGAGTGATCAAGTAGGAATCTGGCTCACAAGCTAAGAAAATAGGTTGAACTTGAGGATGAAACACCTGACATCTAACTCTAGAAAAGATCAGGTTGGATTTTCACTTATTAGGTGAAAGGGCACCATGTGCAAAGAGGACCAAAGTGTGGAAAAATAGGACTGATACAATTTATACAAAATCAATTTAATAAAATTTTGATCTCTGGTGATGACAAAAAGAGAAACCAACAAACAAATTTAGCTGAAGGATAAAAAAATTACAAACTTGGGAAAGGCCTCCCCAAAATAAAATCAAGTAGTTTAGAAATCACCAGGTGTAAGGACATGTTAGGTAAAACATGAACATTGCACAATTTTCAATATTGTTAGACCACTAGCACTCAACACTCAAAAACTTTTGAAACTGAATAAGTGATTAAACTTAAAAGGACTTAGAATTTGTAAACTTAAAAGCTAGAGAGATTGCTAATATTACTTGGGGTTGGGAATTTTGGAACAAGGCCTTCCTTTTACCATTCCCTTCAAAAGACCCAACCAGCGCCAACAAGAAGCTAGGAAAAGCAAGAAAAAGGAGGTCCACATTTTGCCAAGGGGAAAATGGGACATGTTGTGAGACCACACAACAATGTTCCCATGTGGTTTAGAGATAATGATAAAAGGGGCTATGAGGTGTTATATTAATATTTTTAGGTTCTTGATCATGTGGAAAAAGAAGTGTCTTCAACAGTGTGTGAACTATGAGGCAGTGTTGTCTATGAAAAATGAGATTGCTTTCCATTTCTCCATAGTAAAGGTTCTAGTGTTGCAGAACTCAGAGTTTACTTATAATGATTATATCCACCTTCCCTTGAACTTTCATGTGTTGATTTGTTTCACAAGATTTTCTTATGTGTTAGATGTTTGTGCTAGTATGTCTAGTTACACAAAATGAAGGTATTTTTGAGTTTCAAGTGATTGCAGCAATTGTGCAATATATTATTATGGTGCTAGGGTATTGAGAGATAGTGTATAAATGATGTGGAGTGTTTTTTTGTGGTCCACAAGATGTTTCTAGACTTTGAGAAGTGTGTTTAAAGTTGATTTTTGGTGTTAGTGCAAGTTTGGTTGACTTGACATTCTAGCACTAATTACAAAGGATAATTGTTGATTGAGGAAGTGTTGAGAAGCATGTTTGGATTAAATTTATATTGTGGAAGTGTTTGGTTCTGACCTATTTGGTGTTACATGGTAGAGGTGTATATGTTTCATTAATGTCAACCTCATTGAGATTGTTTTAGGTCATGGAGGGTATAAATGCAAGGTGAATTATTATGTAGATTAAGTGTAAAGTGTGTATGATGTGAAATATGTGAAAGTGGTTGAGTGCTGATCTAACTGTGACAAGGTGAATTGTTGTGTAGATTAAGTGTAAAGTGTGTGATGTGAAAGATGCTAATGTGTTCAATAGTGTTGATCTAAGTGTGACATTTAATGCTTATGACTTCCTAATGTAGTGAGTAGAAGGTGTCTACATTTTAGTCTGTTTGATGTGTTTTTGTGCTTTAGTGGAGGGTATGTGTAGGATCATGATGGGCCAAAAAGTGGCGATATGATGGGTATGTGTAGGGTATGTGGCTGACGAATTTTTTTAACCCAAAATTGTGATGTAGGAGCATCCAGTGGTGTAAGGGCAATCTTGCATCACCTAAAAATAGTTAAATTTCAAGTTTCTTGGTTTTCAGATGTTTTTACATTTTTGGATACCCTTTTCGTCATAATGAAATTCCCAATTTACAGTTTTTAGTTTCTATTCCTGGGTTGAAAGATATTGCAGTTTTAGTTTCCCAGATTTGTACCTAAAAATATTTCGAGTTGGATTTGAGACACTTAGAGCTCCCGGAATGGCCCCAAAACTTGACAAAATTGGCGTAGCGGATTTCAAGTGCATTCTTGACTTCGAGACCTTTCTAACGGTTTAAATAGTTTGCAAATCAAAGCCCTAGATCAAAAGTTATGGCCCCAGGAAGTTGGCGCACTTTCTAGAAGATACAATTGCAAATGTTCTTTTGAAATTTGAACTTCAAGTTGTAATTTTTGGTGCCAAACCTCCTAAACTCAAATTTTAATGTTGTTTTGGCTCCAAACTAAAGATGAGCTCTATTTATAGGCGAGTTGCTAATTTTTTGGGTAGCTTTTTGGGGACAAGCTCGCATATTGCGAAAGGGTTATTTTGTAGCTTTCTGTAACTTGCATGTGTTATATAACTTGGGGATTGAGATCCTCTACATGTAAGAAGCTCCATTTTCTGAATAATAAAATTTCTCTTGTTTGTTGGTTATTTTCTGTGTCTCATGTTGTGCCCTCATCAAGTGGTATCAGAGCGGGTTTTCTTGAGTGTGTGGACAGATCACCAATCATGAGGCAGTTCACACCAGGACCGTGGTTGTGGGTCGAGGTCAAGAAAGATGCCTCCAAGAGTGATTCTTGGTAGGCGTGGTGGTGACAGAGGTGGTCGAGGTGGCAGAGATTTTGGTGGAAGAGATGGACTATCATCACTCCAGAGACAGATTGATGTGGTACAAGAGCAGTTGAAAAGAGGGTTAAACCTAAGGGAGGAAAGTGAGGATGAAGGAGAGGAAGAAGGTTCAGATGTAGAAGAGGAAGAAGAAGCAATTGATCAAGACCAAATGAGGCTAATAAGGGCCATTTCAAAGATCGGGAAAAGACCCAGAGTAGAAGTCCCCAGTTATTCCAGAAGTTTGAACCCGAAGAGTTGATCGACCGGATCAACAAGCTAGAAGAATATTTTGAGTATGAGGAAATAGAGGACCAATCGGTTAAGTTTGCGAAAATGAAGCTGAAGGGCCATGCTAGTATTTGGTGGAAAGAGGTCAAGTTGGAAAGAAATCAAAGAGGAAAAGAAATATCACCAGATGGGATCGCATGGTAGAACTCACAGCTAAATTCATACCAAGGACTACGAAAGTTAGATATGTTGAAGAAATCATAAAGTGGTTGAAGCAAGGAAGTAGATCTCAGGAAAGAACATATACTAAATATTTTCACAAGATAATCATCGTATCGAGTCACACGAGGTCAATATGATTTCACGGACCGAGCATCTCGAGGAGTTAAGCCTAGTTAGACGACCACCATTGAGGATGTGTATCGCTTGCTCTAAAGGTGGAAGAGAAGTCAACAAAAAGATTTTATGGCAAGCAAAAGGATGAGGAGGTCAAAGTGGAAGGGGCAATGTAGACCTTCAAGAAGCCGAAATGATGACAAAAAAAAAAGCGAAGATGTGGGTACAAGTCAAGCCAAAGGAATGACAACTTAATCACTTCATGATCAAAATAGTGGTGATCAAAGAGGTAGAGGATGAGGGAGATATGGACAAGGATCTGGAAGGGGTAGTTTCAGAGGAATGTGTTTCCAGTGTGGTGAAGAAGGGAATCAAGCCTATCAATGTACACAACACCAAGGAAGGGCAGACAAAAAGCTAGAAGGTCATGGAAGGGTTGCGCATGTAGATGAGGAGGCCCAATCTGAACATTCAGATGATGCTGAAAGGGGAGAAACCCTAGTGATTAGGTGAACCCTAGCGACTGAAGAAAAGGAACCAGAACAGAGGAAGAATTTGTTTCGCACAAGGTGCAAGTGTGAAGGAAAATGTTGTGATGCCATTATTGATGGTGGGAGCACTGATAATATGGTGTCAGAGGAGATGGTCACAAAGTTGAAGCTGAAGAGGGAAAGGCACACGTATGTGGATTTCCTAGTTGCATAGAGACCACAAATTTTTTGAGGTCGTAGGCGATTACCTGGTAAAGAGTTCAAGATCTGGAGCTACCATGGTGGTACTCTATGATATCATCCCCATGGATGCATCACATGTTCTTTGGGAATGAGTAGTAGTTCGATGAGCAAGCTATACATGATGGCCATGCAAGCATTCCTTGAAAAGGATGGGGTTAAGTCACAAGTTAGGGAAAACTCTGAAGAGTGAAGAAATGGTATCTGATGAGTGCTAGAATTTGTTATGTAGATGGAAAAAAATTTAAAGAAGGTATGAAACATGGCGTGTGTGTTATGCATTGATTCCTAGAGTGAGTAAAAGGAGGATAGTAGAAAGGTTTCGAGAATAAGTTTAAGGATGTTGGATGAGTTTCAAGATGTTGTTTACGATAATGTGCACGAGGGTTTTACCACTAATAAGAAAAGATCGATCATCGAGATTGACTTGATTCCTAGAGCCGATTTTCCAAATAAAGTGACACATAGAATGACTCAATGAGAAAATGAGGAGTTGAATGGAGCAAGTTCAAGAGTTGTTGAGAAAGGAGGTTTGATATAGGAGAGTTTGAGTCCATGTAGTAGTACCTCTGATGCACTAGCACACCAAAGAAAGGATAGAAGTGGAGGGATGTGTATGCATGATTCCTAGCCATAAACAAGATAACAATCAAATTACAAATTTCCCCTACCACCAAGGATGGATGACACGATGGGTACATTTTGAGTGGAGCCCAGTACTTCATAAAGATTGATCTGAAGAGTGGATGTCACCAGATCAGAATTCGAGAGGGAGATGAATGGAAGACTACCTTCAAGACCAAAGAGGGCCTATACGAGTGGTTAGTCATGCCCTTTGGGCTAGCCAATGCAAGGCTTACATTCATCTGAAGCTCATGAATGAGAATTACTAAAAGAATTTTTGGGAAGTTTTGTTATTGTGTATTTAGATGATATTTTGATTTTCAGTAAGACATTGGATGAGCATCTGATGCATATTTGGAGAGCCTTTGAAAAGTTAAGAGAAGAGAAACTATTGATTAATCTAAAGAAGTGCAGTTTTGTGAAGAGGGAGTTAGTGTACTTGGGGTTTGTTATCTCAGGAGAAGGTCTCAAGATGGACCCAGAGAAGGTAAAGGCTATTCTGGAATGGCCTACCCCAAAAACTGCTACTGAGGTGAGATCTTTTCATGGTTTGGCTAGCTTTTATAGAAAGTTCATTAGAAAATTTAGTAGAATTTGTGGACCCCTGACTGAAACAATGAGAGGGCATAGAAAAGAATTCAAGTGGAGCATTGGAGCAGAAAAAAGTTTTGAACTGTTGAAGTACAAGGTGACTGAGCAACCTATTCTAGCCCTCCCAAATTTCAACAAGGTGTTTCAGGTGGATTGTGATGCCAGTGGTTGTGCCATTGGAGCAATGTTGAGCCAGGAAGGTAAGCCCATTGCCTATTTCAGTGAAAAGTTATATGATGCCAAGAAAAAGTATTTTGTATATGATCAGGAATTTTATGCAATAGTTCAAGCATTAAAGAAATGGAGACATTATTTGTTGCCGAAGGAACTTTTTCTATATACTGATCATCAGGCATTGCAGTACCTAAATAGTCAGGGAAAATTAAATCAGAGGCATATGAAATGGGTAGAGTTTTTGCAGAGTTATACCTTTGCTTTGAAACATAGGAGTGGGAAGTCAAATAGGGTTGCAGATGCTTTAAGTAGGAGGCATACATTGATGACAAAGATGCAAATTGAAGTGGTTGGGTTCAATGAACTCAAGACACTGTATGCAGAAGATCCTGATTTTGCAGAGGCTTGGAAAGCTTGCAAGGAACCTGTTATAGTGGACATGACAAGGTGGCTAGATTTCATAATCCAGGATGACATGTTATTTAAGAGAAGTCAATTATGTATCCTAAGGAGTTCCATGAGGGAGAACCTGATAAAGGAGAAGTATAGTGGAGGAATGGCAGGACATTTGGTAGGGATAAGACCATTGCCATTATTAGTGAGCATTATTATTGGCCTCAGTTGTCACAGGATGTGAATAATTTTGTACAAAGTTGTAGGGTATGTCAGATGGCTAAAGGAGTGAGCCAGAGTACAGGCTTATATCAGCCCTTACCTATACCAGAGAGGCCATGGGAGGATATAAATATGGAATTTGTTCTTGGTTTGCCAAGGACACAACGAGGGAATGATATAGTCTTTGTGGTGGTTGATAGGTTTTCAAAGATGGCACATTTCATTCCATGTCAGAAGACCCATGATGCAGTCCACATTGCTAACTTGTTCTTCAAAGAGGTGGTGAGGCTACATGGTCTACCAAAGAGTATTGTTTCAGATCATGACACCAAATTTGTGGGAGTACACCCGGAGGAGACCTTGTGGAAGAAAATTTGAAGATAGAGCTAAAGTTCAATTTGCACACCATCCACAAATAGATGGGCAAAGCGAGGAGGTTGTTAGCAGAGTGCAGGTAACCCTCTTTTGAGATGTTTGAGTAGGAGATAAACCTAAGGGATGGGACTTGATCTTACCACAGGCATAATTTTCTTACAACAATTCTATCACTTGAAATCTTGGTAGATCCACCATTCAGTTAATGTATGGAAGTACTCCCAGGACTGCTCCAAAACTGAGGAATATGGACCAAGAGAAGAAGACAAGTGTCGAAGCCAAAGAATTTACAAAGCACATAAATAATATACATGAGAAGGTAAGTGAACATATTAACAAGATGAATATGCATTATAAGGCTAAGGGGAGATCAAAGAGGAGGTATAAGGAGTTTGGGATTGGTGATGAAGTGATGGTCCACTTGAGGAAAGAAAGGTTTCTAGTGGGAACATATAACAAATTGAAGATTAAAAGTTCGGTCCCTATAAAATTTTGAAGAGGCATGATTCAGGGAATGCATATGAGGTGGAGTTTCCAAATGGATTCAACATTTCCACTGTGTTCAACATTTCAGATTTGAAAGAGTATCATGAAGGTGGCGCAGAGGAAGTACCAATGATGGAACACTATGGGATTCCATTACCTACTTTAGAAAAGGTAGAGATTGAGGAAATCTTGGATAGTTGTGTGGGAAGGAGTACCAGAAATAGGCAGTATGAAGAATATCTGGTGAAATGGAGAGGAAGGCCTATGGAAGATTCATCCTGGCTATCTAAGGTAGCAGTTGACTAGTTGGGTTTTCCTGAACCATCTGATACATGACGGGGTCGCTTCTCAAATTACCCTGGGTGTCTGATGCAGGAGCATCCAGTGGTGTAAGGGCAATCTTGCATCACCCAAAAATAGTTAAATTTCAAGTTTGTCAGTTTTCAGATGTTTTAACATTTTTGGATACCCTTTTCGTCATAATGAAATTCACAATTTACAGTTTTTATTTTCTATTCCTGGGTTGAAAGATATTGCAGTTTTAGTTTCCCAGATTTGCACCTGAAAATCTTCTAAGTTGGATTTGAGGCACTTAGACCTCCTGGAATGGGCTTGAAACTTGCTCTAATCAGCGTAGCAAATTTTAAGAGCGTTCTTGACTCCAAGACCTTTCCAACGATTCAAACGGTTTGAGAATCGAAGCCCCAGATCAAAAGTTATGGCCCCAGGAAGTTGGTGCACTTTCTAGAAGATACAATTGCAAATGTTCTTTTAAAATTTGAACTTCAAGTTGTAATTTTTGGTGCCAAACCACCTAAACTCAAGAAATTTAATTTTTTGGCTCCAAACTAAGGAGGAAGCTCTATTTATGCGTGAGGTTTCTAATTTTGGGTAGCTTTTTGGGGACAAGCTAGCATATTCTTGAAAAGAGTTATTATGTAGCTTTACGTAGCATGTGTTGTATAGCAGGATTGAGATCCTCTACATGTAAGAAGCTCCATTTTGAATAATAAAATTTCTCTTGTTTGTGGGTTATTTTAAATTGTCTCAGGAGTTTGCCCTCATCAAATTGATAAAATGAAAAGGGATTTTTAAAAGGAGATTCTCATCTTTCCACGATATAAAATTATGTTTTACTTTGGAATTTAATAAATAATTATCATTTAATTTCTATTTGAATTATATTCTAAAGTCTGATTGATAGGTTGATTGAAAAATATCTATAGCTTTCAAGCGATTATCACATTTTCCAATCAAAACATGTGTCACATTCTATATTTCACATACTATTAGATTAAATATATATATATGGTGAATATCATGAATTTTTGACCAAGTTAAGGTAGTCAGGACATACAAGTTTTTATATTTTTAAAATTTGTAACAAAAATCCATAATTAATTATTTACTTGGAAAAAATTACAAAAAATATGCATCACATTAGGACACTTAGAGTTCTCTACTTGTATCTAAAATCTTGTAAAAATATTATCATTTTATTGTGGTTAGGGTGGTCACTGAAACACCTACTTCTTATTTTTTTTCCTAAAATTTAAGTACTATTGCATTGAAATTTAAAATTTTTTACCAAAATGAATTTATTTATTTTTAAATAAACCCTAGTATTTACTTAAGGGCCTGTTTTTTCCATGATGATTCTCCACATACCCTAGAACTATACCTTTTACATGTGAGAGATGCATTGTTAGAAGCTCAAATTGGTAGTGAGCCAAGACTTGTTTCTTATTTCTTCTGGATAGTGAGTCCTTTGGAAGTGATCCACCAACAATGAGCCTTTCTTTATCTTTCTGGGAAGTGAACCCTTGGAAGTGAGCCTTATTATATTAGGTGTTTCAATTCATATATTAGTGAGCAAATCCTCACTGTGGTTTTTACCTTCTTAGGCTTTCCATGTAAATCTAGTTTTCTTATGTGTATGATGTGTTTTTCTTCCTACTTTACATTATCACATTTTTTTAATTCATGTTAAGGGTTTAATGGTGGATAATGGTTTAAGAAACTGTAATGTTGATCTAAATGCTAATAAGGGTTTATGGTGTTTTAAAAGTATACAACTGATTCACCCCCCACTTAGTTGTCCTCTGCATCTAATAGGAACAACACATGAAGACCAAAAATATCTTAGGTCAACATGCGAGATACAAAAATGTCTTAACACCTTGCACCATTCCCAAAAGGAACAAATAGAATGCATTCACAACACAAAGACAAATAAAGATATAAATTAATTAATTTCATGATATATTCACTTTTTTTGTATCTTTGTGTCAATAATAACAACAATAGTCATCCAAAAAAAATAGACAAACACCAATACATGTATGCTGGGAAGAACATCTGTGAGGATCACATCATGTCCAAGAAAACACATAAAAATATATAAGATGGTACTACACATGTGATTTCTTATATAAAATATTTCTTTTTATCCCAATATTTTTCATCATAAATGCAAAGGAAAATAATATTCCTACTTGAGCTACAAAATAATGGGCTAGGAGAAATTTTACTTAAGTTCAACACACATGGTGAGTCCTCACTCTCCTTAGGAGGATCATCATGGTAATGCCCATCTAGATTCAATGAATTGTAAAATATAAGATATAATTTGTTATGGTCTTCTTTTTATTCTTATGTTTCTCTCATATTTATGGTGATGATGAGGATAAATGGGTGGGAGGCATCTGATCAAAATTTGGGTGGATGGTTCATTGGTCATTAGGTAATGTCTTATATTCTTCAACAAGTTGATGAGCCACTTGAAAGCTCGATGTTTTAGATTTAAATTCTTATACACCACCATTTCTTCTTGCACAAGCTTTTAGCTTATGAAGGGGTAACCAAGGTGTTCCCCAATGTGGTCTCTTTTCTTCCTTTGCAAGAGGAGTCAAAGGTTGTGGAACCATTGATAATTGGTTTTTTCTTTTAGAGGCACAAAGTTTATTACATGATTATGCCTTCATTTATTTTAAGAATGATGGAGGTGTGTACACATTTCAAGTGGTCTAGAGGGATATCTAATTTGGATTGAGTTTCATTTCACTACTAGTGGTGTAGGAGAAAAACATATCAAAGTCACTAGAGATCAAAGGAACCTTAGGTGGGATATTACTAAGGGATCATTTGGTTATACACTTAGCTTTAAACTTTTTTGAAGTTTAAGTAATAAATAGAGAAAATATTCATGCAATTTAATAAGTTGTATTTGATGAGGCCAAAAGTAATCTAGCAAAAAATTCATAAGAGGGAAAAGGAGTTTAAATGCAATGGTATTGAAATGGATATTTAAGATATTTGTGATAATTGACAAGATTGCATTCATGGAGGTAATCCATGGGTGACCTAACTTCAAATGAAATTGGTCTGATATCAAGATTATTATAAATGAAACATCCATTTTTTAGGTCCAACCCTTATTGGGAGAGTTATGGAACCAATTTTATGGTTAATAAAACCATCATGAGCCTATCAAAATAATTTTGATTGTTCATAATTTTCCTTATAGATTTCATGCACATAATAAGAATTCTTTAGTGGTCGTATTTAATTCACATATGGTATCATTGAATATTCATATGGTTTACACCATTGAAGTTATACTAGTGATATAAAAGAGGACCATCAAAGTGCAATTATATAAGTATCAATATGCTTGTGAAAGATATGTCGAGGAAAAGGATGATTTGACCTTTATGAGGTTGAACTTCAATTTTGTTTGCAATGTTGGATATATTTTTATCATCTTCTTCATTATCACTATATTGGAAAAGGTTTGATGAATGTATTGTCAATAGATTTGTAAATATTTGCAACTTCTAGTTAGGTTGCATGACTAATTTTTTTCCTTGTCATTTTCAAAAGCCAACTAGATTTTATTAGAGTCAATTGATGAGGTCTTGCACTTGGTTCTTAGGACACATACATATTTTTTCATTGTGTCCACATGTATGATGATATTTCAAAGGATTTTGCATTAAATTTGGTGGATGGATAAGTTGTTCGAAAAGGCATAATATGTGGAAGTTGAATCATATTGCTTAACAATTGTAACATAATAGTGTGGAAAGAATCATGAAATTGTGAAAATTTCATATCTATTTGCTTAAATTAATATAGTATTGTAGCTGCAATAGCGACTTGTATTTCAATAATATTAGTGACAAGGATTATTTATCTTGATAATATTATTCTTTCCTTTTTAAATGATTGATAGTTGTTTTCAGGTACAAATTTGGATTGACAAGTAGGAACCAGTGAAGGTATACCTTCATATTGACTAAACAATATCTCATAATCATGAAGGGCCATAAATAAATGTTTAAATAATGGAAATTTAATCAATAGTATCTAACTATAATATTAGGTTGTAAGTTTCCTATGAACACTCTTTGAATTTTGGTGTACAAAAGACTAGGATATTTGTGAGTAAAGAGCTTGGTATCATCCTATAAAATCAAACACCTTCTCTTTAGGTCCTTATTTGCAATGAACTAAATTCATTAATGAAACTTTATATCTAATGTTCGCTTGAAAATGTTGAATGAATTCATTAACTAATTGCATAAATGACACTATTGAGTTATTTTAAAGTAAAAAAAAAACTAATCAATGTTCATATGTTTCAATGATGTAGGAAATATTTTTGCTAGGACCACATCTTAAAAAATCAAGTCAGTACATAAGGTGCTAAAAGTTGACACATGGTTATTAGGATCTCCTTTACAATTGTATTTTTCAAAGCGATGTATTCTAATTTTTTGTGGTATGGGTATCTTTAAGATCTGGAAAAAAATAATACACTACATGTGAGGTATCTTGGAGGATTTCCATAGGAATTATTTTGGTTTAAGTTTTAAATTTCTTTTTTTAATGATGATTTTTTTTTCAAAAGTTGTTTTATCACATGATCATTTTGTAGCATGTTTTGGAAATTTGTTGAGTGTGGTGAACTATTAGGGATGACTGGTGAGTTTCTTTTATGTTTAGGATGGGTGAGGAATATGGAGGTATGATAGGTGAATAGACAAAACTATAAGGATTCCCACAAGAAAGACATAATCTTGAGGTTAAACCATTTTCATGTTGTTTTGTTGATGTTATGACTATAGGTGTAAAGATTGGAATAGAAGGCATTGCTATAAGAGAGGAGACTTATTTTCCTAATTGTCTTTGAGTGTTATTAAAGGCTTCAATGCAACTAGCTTCTCGACAAGAATTTCTACATCTACTATATGACCTAGACTATGCAAAAATCTTAATAAATTGGAAAAATGAAACCATATTAGAGTTTCACTTTAGGATTTTGTACTTCTTATTAATTTTTGTTTAGAATTTGGGGTTAGCAAGGTGTACCATACAAAAATGGATCTTTGAAAATTTTCACATGGTCATTTAGGTCTTTTTCCTATGATGCTTTGCCTAGTTTTCTTAGATTTAATGTTGTAATGTAACATAAATTCACATTAGCTCTTGAATATTTAAATTATTAAGATTTTATGATGTCTTGTAAAAGTGTTGTGAAGTGTTGTAACACATTTATACACTTTTCTAGACTCTTCTTATTATAATTAATCTAAATGCTCCCCTTTTATCCCTTACCAAGCCTTATTTTAAAGTGTTGTAAAGTCTTGTAACAAAATTTCATGCTTCTATAGGCTTGTCACCACTAATTACACCTTTCTTATGTTTTATTTGGCCCCTTTATGTACTTACAGGCCTTAATTAAGTGTATTTTTTAATATAAACCTAACAAATATCATTAAATGCAAATTAATCTCTGACGTCCACTTGCATACCTTGAGTGGGACCCATTCACCATGGGTGGTGAATGAGTCCCTCTTGGCACAAAATTCAAAATAAATTCAAATTTATTTTGGGTTTTTATTCATTAAAATCTTAGGTTAGCCTGTAATGTTGTATTTTTAGGAAATTAGGGCATAAGTGTGTATAAATAAGTAATATTCTATTCATTTCAAACCCCATTCAATCTCATCAACTCATTCAAGAATTCATTCATCAACAAAATCATATCATTCATTCAATCAAGCAACTATCAAGCATCTTGGAGCAACCATCGACATATCTTTAGACTTCAACAATAATGGTTTGGTGATTTTATGACACTTGCATGTTATTTTTTCATCATTCCTTTCTTATTTAATTTCATTATGAAGGGTTTGATTACCAATTTAGGGTTTTCCCAAGGAAAACCACTATACTCTAACCCTTAGCCATTTTCCCCCTCTTTGCATGTGTGAATGTAGGTTTTGTAGGAAGATTTGTCAAAGAGATAGGTGTTGAAAAGTGGTCAACAAGTCATCAAAGATATTCAAGTGAAGAAAGACCTAATTCAAGCTTAGAGACATCATTTAACCCATTTTCTACATATTTGGATCCATCAACCTGATAGGCAGACAAGTGAAAATCTAGACCCATAGAGTTGAATTCAAAATTTGTAGATTTTTGTAGGTGAACTAATTTGCCATCTATGGAGAATGAGTCCCAGTACTAGGTTGGAAAAAGCATTTTCTGAGGTTTTCAATTCTTAGCACCCCGAAACCTATTTCAGTGGAATTTACCAGAAGCAGAACCAATTCACCATCTATGGTGAATGAGTCCCAATGGTCATCAACAATAATTTATGAAGCATTCCAGAATCAACATTCTACCTCCAAGTGCATACCATTTAGTTTCATTAAGTTTTATTTTCATTTGTTTATGTTTCTAGTTCATTTTTTACATACAACACTATGTTTTCAAACATCTCATATTTCTTAGGTTTTGTATAAACAATCAATCCATTTTATCAATTTACTGTATTTAGATAATTACATTTAGGAATATTTTCATTATACTTGCATTAGTTTGATGAGCCACCTATATTTTTTGGGGGGTCTATCTCTCTCCTTTAGGTGAAAAACCCTATTCGAGTAATAGAGCCATAGCCCCCTACAACCAAAAATCTATGGTTCACAAGGACATGAGATAAACTTACAACCTAGAAGGTGATTCAACTGTCTCATGGGTCCCAAATTATTTTTTAAATGAGATAGTTTTAGCATGGAATGAAATGATATGACAATAAATTTATAGATGTGTGAAGAGGTCTTAAGCCCTAAACAAGGATCCCAAAGATGACTCTTCATTAAAACCATCCTGAACCCTTGAATTACCTCAGATTATGAAAGGACACTAGGTTTGGCTCCAATACTTTCCCTCCAACTTGGGTGCCCAAAGTTGGGAGATAAAATATTACATTAATTTCAATCAATGATGGAATACAATGAATCACTTGTTGCATCATTCCACGCTCCCACTTAGTTGATCCCAATAGTCATTCATTTTTCCTTTTATTTATCCTTTATTATCTCATTTTAGGCATCCACATGTGGGGAAAACAATATTAAATATTTATGTCCACAACTCACCTTTGGGTAAACCCACAAAACTAGTTTACAATTCCATTGAAGAAGAAAAAATGCATTTTGGGATAGAAAACACTTTAGGGGGTTTTCTAGAGGGGGGAAGGTTCGCTAGAAGGGTGGGGGGTTCACTAGAACCCTTTAAAGCATTCGCTAGAAGGAGTGGTTTGCTATAACACCCCCCTCCCCCTCACTCCCATTCTAGAGAAACCCCTTTTAATAGGTTTTCATTTTTTTTGTATTTAAAGTGGGATTCGCTAGAACCTCCTTTTTTTTTCCCTTCTCCCCCTCTTCTACCAATTTTTCACAAATTTTTTCCTTTCAAAGCTTAGGTTGAGGATAAAAATGGAGGAAACTTCACAAACCCAACTAGATGATAGTATTCCTCATAATGGGCTATCCATCAAATATAATTTTAATATGTTTTGGTTTAATTATGTATGTTTTTAAGTTTTATTAAGCATAGGATTTTCACTAAAAATCATGTTCTCTATTCTACGCATGTGGAGAAATATCAAATTATTAATATTTTTTGAAAAATATCAATGCACTAGATATTGATGTCCTTGATCCAACTAAAAAAAAGAATTTTGATACATACAAAAAAAGTTGTGTTAGCAAGTAAATCATGCCTAAATTGTAACTTGTTTGACTTCAAAACTTAATTAATGTAAAATTATTTAACAAAATGCTATGAAAAAAATTCCATGCACTAGATATTGTAGTTACCAAACTAAATTAAAAAAAATAAAATTTCATCCTTCATAGAAAAAAACTTTTGTGTTAGCAAGTACATATCACTCTTTAAAAATGATGTTTATTGTTAAAAACTAGTGTTTGAAGGAGATGGAAAAAGAAGTGCAATTTGATTAAAAAAATTTGAAAAAAATATTATTTAGAATCTACAAACAAAATTTCACAAATCACTATTTTGCATCATCTTCAAATTCCTAAGGATTTAGCCACTATAGATGCCAGAAAGTGAAGATTTAGTTAAAAAAATCAGTTCAATATCTAGTTTCGCCAAAAATTGGAAACCAGTATTGTGGGATCACCCCTTTACCACTACTATTCAAACCCATCACCCCTTATTCAATTATATTACAAACAAATTAACAATGGTGAGAATTAATATTCAAGAATTTTTTCCTAATACACCGTAAGAGCCAAGAGACACTTTCTAAGGATTTTGTAACCATGACATAGAATTTACAAGGTGGATGACACCTGAATCTTAATAGTTTGATGTGTGAAAAGATAGGATGTGTAGGTATTTTTATTTTGAAAATATTTGTGTATATAGTTCTATATAATTTTACAATTATATACATGTATATATAATTATATAAACACATATGTCTAGATATATACACACTAAATCATATATAATGGAATAGTGATTTAAAATAAGTGGACATCAAATAAATTTATAGAATGACATGGTTGTTTAGTTAATCCTATATAGAACAACATGAGCCCAAGTAAGCCCATAACAGTTGAAGAGAAATGAATTACTATTATACCAAAAAAATATTTGATTGTTTGGTTTGAGCTACATTATACACACACATGTACATATATATACATTCAAAATTTTCCATATAAACTTGTATAGAAGTATATATATTTATACATATAAATTCATATTTGTATAGAACTATATCTATGTGTAGGTAGTTATATATGTATTTTAATAAAATTATGAATATGTATGTGCATATAGGTGAGAATATGTATGTGTATATATTTATATATGTGTTATTGTATAAACAAAAATGCACATTTATATAAACATTCTCATATAGATAACTATGTATTCATATATAGAGTTATAACATGGTAATATAGAGAAACCTCTCAATAAAAATATTTAATATAAACAAAACCCTTAGTCATATATGATTATAAAACCCTAAAGAGAATACCATAATATTTTTTCTTAAAAAAAACCTCTAGAGTTACATTGTAGAACAAAGAAGATATTATGGAAAAAAGATTCCATCAGTTGTTGGAGTCAGAATATACACACAAAATAGTAAATAGTTATTGAAAGTTAAATGTAAGAGAATATACAATTGGATAAATGCAAAAAAAATACACTTTGTGAATAGTTAAAGTATAAATTAGAGAATATATTTTCCAAATTACAAAATAAAATTTAAAAAAAACAGAAACTAAGAAATTCAATAATGTTGTATGTAAATTATTTATGTAGAGTAGTATTGAAATATGAAGATTATGCATTTGATATCAATAAAATAGAAAATTACAACTATGTATGATGAAGTTTAATTAATGTGGCAAGTGTTACACATGTCGTCCAAGAGACCTAACAAGTCGTGAAATGTTTTAGACATTGTAGAGGATATACTTGAGAGAACTTGGAGAAAAATGATAATGGTCAACCTTCTAAAATTGATACATGGATAATTCCCCTCTTATAGATTGAATGTTTTTTCTAAAATATATGCATTGGATGAGATTTGTTGAGCTTGAATTTGAATTTCTACTATAAAATAATATTACTACCTGTGGCGCAAAAAATTGGACACTCTTGAGAAAAGAGACAATTTCACAATTAATTGGACCTACTTTTGAGTACGCTTGGATTATTCATCCTCTGAAACAACATTTATAGGCCCCTAAGACCCATTATTTTTTATCTAGAGGCCCATTTCACTTGAGAAATCACTTAAATCCTGACAAACAACACTTAATTCATCATATCTTGAAAATCCACCTTCAAAAACCAGTAGTGGAACCCATTTCCCACCTTGGGGAATGAGTCCCCTCTAGTGGGACCCATTCACCAAGGGTGGTGAATGAGTCCCTTTTGAGGGAAATTTCAGTTTTGAGTGGGAATTCAATTAATTCAACTTAATTTTTTGGTGAATGTTGGCCTCTTAGGTCTAAATAATGGGAAAATTAGGTGTTGATGCTTATAAATACTCAGTTTTAGTCATTTTTCACATCTCTTGGTCATTTTTTAACAAAACAAGTTCTAAAGTCAAGTCTTCCAGAATAAGTTTCATTAGCAAAGTTGAAGTTTTAGGACAACAAACTAGAGTTTTTTGCAGGTCTTCAAGCTCACTCTTCATTAAAGGTTCAACATTGCAAAGAGTTGATGATGGATGCATATGGTGAATCATGGAGAAATATAGGTTGAGGAGATGTAACTAGCCATCAAATCACACCTAAAGACTTCTTTTCAAAGTGATTCCATCTTCCATTTTCCCTCTATTTTCAAATTTAGGTTTTCATTTCATTAACATCTCTTTTACATGTCATTTATCTCCATTTTGATCTGTTGTAGGATTTTTATGGTTGAAGTCTTGCATCATTCAAATCACATTTGTACACCTTATTCTAGCACAATAGAATAGGGTTTTATATTATTTTAGATTTTCCTATTCTTTAACACACTTATGGCTAGGGATTTATATAGATTTTTGTCCATTTAAGGTTTGATTACCCAACTAGGGGTTTGACCAAGGAAAACCCCCCATTAGACAACAAGTTTTAAGTTGTTTTGCAGAAAAAAGATCTAAATTTGTAGAAATTTGAAAGTGGACTAATTCGCCATGGATGGTGAATTAGTCCCTCATGAAGTGACTTTCTGAGTTAGATGCAGATCTTGATACCTAGTGAACAAAAACTAGTTTCTGGGCAAAAAACCTTGTCTTGTGATTGATTTGCCTAGGGTGGAGAATGAGTTCCAGTCAACATAAGATTAAAATTTACTAGATTTATAGAGTGCTTTCCAGTCATCTTTAGATCTACATGTGCACACATTCTAAAATAAATCTTTCTATTTAGTTTCATTTGTAGTTTAGTTCATCTTTTTAAGCTTTTTGCAGACCTTGTTGTGTTTTAAAACATTCCATATTACATTATTTTTGCATCAATAATTAGTATTAATTATATCATAAAATCTACTATTTGAGTGAACCATCACAATTTTGGTGTTCTATCTCTCTCCTTTTAGGTGAAAGATCCTAAGAGTGTAAGAGAAGTACATAAACCACAAAATTTCTGGTTCATTTTGGTGAACTTGCATATTGAACATTATATCTTTCTGATTTGCATTTGCATTTCCATCCTAGGACTCCATTGCATTGTCTTTTGAATTGTTTTTACATCCTAGGGCTTATTAAAGTTGCATTAGTGAAAGTATCATTTCAAGTTCATTATTTCATTTTATTTCATTACATCATTCCAAAATTTTGCATTTTCATGCTTTATGTGCACTCTACAGACCTGAACACATTTAGAAAAGTAAACTAAAATAGAAAAAAGATTAAAAATACCTCTCTTGGGACTCATTTGCCACCTTGGGTGAATTATTCCCATTGCAATTTTTGAATCAGTGTTTCTAGAATTTAGTTTATTGCTTTGCACTTTTATGTTTCCTACAGTTCTCTTTTCTTTTTTAGATCAATTAATTTTTTTTATAAGCATCCCTTCCTTTCATGGCATTTATTGATAGTATTGTATTTTTTCAATTTTCCTTTTCAGCGTTAGTTCCTAGTTCTTTTAGTTCAAATTTTTCAATACATAAAAACACCAAAAAAGAAGCATCAAATCAGCCTTTCAAACAAATGATTCAATTTAGAAATATCATCTCATCCAAGCCTCTTAGTAGTGATGATGTAGACAAGTTAGATGAATTTATTTAGGACTTTATCTCACTCACTTCATCCTCTAAACCTTGTCATGGTATTCCTAAAATTATTGATGATAACCTATCCCACAAACCTTTTAGGAGTGATGACCTTGGATTATTAGATGTAGCCCTTCAGGACTTCATCTCACCTGAGTCATCCACTAAGGTTTGTTGTTCCCAATCTACAATAACGAACATTAATGTATCTCAATTTTTTCATGACCAACATAACATACTTAATGATAACTTACCCCTCAAACCTTTTAGTCATGATGACCTTGAATTGTTAGATGAGTCCCTCCAGGACTTTATCTCACTTAAGTCATCCATTAGGGTTTGTTGTGAACAATCTCAAACTAAGAACGTTAATGTGATTCAACCCAAAATCATTCTTTACCCACCCTTGCATGAAATTCATCCTTCCAATAAACCTGAATTCACTCTTTACCCACCTAAAACTGATGTATTCTAGCACTCTAGTAATACTATTGTTTCTCATACATATAATACTCGAAACAATCTGCAACCACCACAACCAACCCCACCCTATTTACCTTTACCTAACCCACCTAGTGCTCCTCACTTTCCCTCACACACAAAGGAGTATGATCTTTTTGAACAATTAAATAATACTCTTGCAAAGATTTCCCTTTGAGATTTACTTCAAATAGCCTTACAAAAAATTATGGTTCTTGCTAGTACAACTATGAATGTTGTGGCAACTTTAATACATGGAATGAATAAGGTTAATCTCAACATTACTTTCCATCAACATGAGCACCCTCATTTAGAGTTTGAAAAAAAATGAAGCCTTTATGATAATTGCTCAATTCAATCAAATAGGTATCAAAAGAACCCTCATTGATAATTATTTTCCCTTAATGTGTATAGTGTGAATCTCCTTGATAGATTGTGTGTTGAAAAATCACAAATAAAACCTAATTCCTTATCCATTTGAGTATTTGAAAATACAACAAGGCAACTTCTTAGTGTAATCACTTTGCTTATCACAGTTGGGGTGGGTACTATGCAAAATCCTATTCATGTCATACCTTATGATCTTTTATATAATCTTCTTCTAGGCAGACCATGGATTCATGAGATGAATGTAGTGCCTTCGACCCTTCATTGTATAATGAAATATGTCTATAACAATAACATTTATCAATTTTAAATAGAACCCAAGCCTAAAAGGTGCTTGCACATCTTGAAAAATAAACTACATGTCCTCTCAAAACATTAATTCCAACATATCATATAGAAACTCTCGAAATTGAGCAACAAAAGGAGGAATCAATGTCTAAATTATTTGGTGATGATTGGGGGTCCTTAGAATTCACCCCTTCATTTATGGGAGAATACATAATCACACAAAAGAAGGATGAGAAACCAAAACAACCAACCATCACGTCAACTCAGAATTCCAAATAATCTTCTCAAACATCTATCTCCTCTACTTTGGAAGAAAATACAACATACACAACAAATTTTGATGAGATAGATTATCAACCTCCACCTAATCCAAAAGAAATGGAAAGGCTTTATGGAAAGGGTTATGAATTCATGAAACAATTGGGATATATATGAAAAGGATGTGGAAAGCATGATCAAGGAATTCGTGTCCCTATAGAACTTAATACACAAGAGACAAAAATTGGATTTGGCTATTCTTTTTCTAAGATGAAAAAAGCTATTCAATGACCATATTTGAACATCAACACTATTACATGTCAACCAAAACACAAACTCACAATCAAACATCTTGAATTGCTTGATATGAACTTATCACCATCATGGCAGTATGTTGATAGTGATGAAACTTTGAAAAAAATGCTAGGAGTTTATGATAACACATCCTCTAGTACTCCCATGAAATGGGTTACTTGAGTTTTGATAATTACCAAAAAAAAAGATAGTGATATCACTAAAGAACCATATGATTCTAAAGTTCCTAAGTCTCATGCATTTCATTTAGGAGATACAATTGATGTACTGATGGACATCAATGATAAAGAAAAAGTTATTAAGATTGGGAAGTGCATTGGCAATGAAGAACAAAAAGATACTACAACTTTCCTTTATGATTTTCCTAAAAAAAAATCTTGGAAATATTTTGATATGCCATGAATTGACCTAAAAATTGTGACACATAACATTGGTATTTCTGAAATTGCTAAACCTATTTGCCAAAAGATACAAAAAATGCACCCTAATGTAGCCTTGTATGTTAAAGCAGAGCTTGAAAAAATCCTTGATGCAGGCTTCATTCAACCTATTGATTATTCTCCTTGGATCTCAAACATTGTCACAGTTGTTAAACTCGATAATCATATTAGGGTATGTACAAATGTTCGTGACTTGAATAAAGCTTCTTTAAAAGACAACTTTCTACTTCCTAATATTGACATGATCATGGATTCAATTGTTGGACATGCTTTGTTTTCATTCATGGATGGATTTTTTGGTTATAATCAAATCCTTATTAATCCTCAAGATCAATACAAAATTGTATTTACAACTATTTGGGGAACACTTGGTTGGGTCGTGATGCCCTTCAACAAGCAATGACCCTGATCTTTCATGATTACATACAAATTTTTTTGGAAGATTATGTTGATGGCATCCTTGCTAAATCCTTAACATGAGAAGACAATGTAAATGTTCTTCAAAAAATATTTAAATGAATAGGTAAATATAATATATGATTAAATCCAAAAAGAGTGTCTTTGGTGTAGATAGTGGTAAATTTTTGGGGTTTTTCATATCTCACAAAGCATTGAGGTGGACACAAAGAGAATTGGTGCTATTATTAACATGCCAGCTCATAAGAACATTTCTCAATTGGCAATGTTACAAAGTTGTATCCAAGCTATCCATCATTTCATTGCATCTTTGGCTGGCCACACATTACCCTTCATGCACCTCCTCGAAAATGATGTACCTTTTGATTGGGATGAGGATTGCAAACAAGATTTTGAGAGTTTAAAGGAATACCTTACAACTCCATCGATTTTACAACCCGCCATTCCAAACAAACTATTTATCATGTACATAGTCGCATCAGCCCATGCTCTTGTAACATTGTTGGCTCAACAAGAGGATCATGGAAAAGAACATCTTGTTTATTACATTAGTCTAACATTAATTGATTATGAACTTGATATTCACCAATTGAAAAATAATGTTTGGCCCTTGTATTCACTACTAGTAAATTGTGACATTACTTACTAAATGTTGAAATACAAGTCATAACCAAATTTGATCCCCTTAAGAATATTTTTAATAAAATTGACTTATCTGGCTACTTAGCTAAGTGGGTGATGTTGTTAATAGAGTTTTACCTTAAGTTTGTTTCCTAAAAAGAAATCAAAGTACAAGCCTTAACTAATCACTTAGCTGATGCCCCTTCTCCTCTCACTTTACCTAGTCACGACTCCTTTCCTGATGATAGTGTCTTGACCACTAATGTTAAAACATGGGAATTATATTTCAATGGATCTAAGTGTAGAATATGTTTTGGTGCTAGAGTGGTATTAATTGCACTTGATGGAAATCCTATCCCCTTGTCCTATTGATTAAATTTCCTATGTACAAATAACATAGTTGATTATGAGGCATTAATTGCAGGATTGCGAGCTGCTTTGAACATGAATACTAAACATATCAAGATCTTTGGTGATTCACAATTAGTAATCAAAAAAATCATCGGGATGTATCAAACTAAACATGAAAATTTATTGAAATACAAGGATCTTACAATAAAATTATTAGAGAAATTTGAATCATTCATCATTGATAACATCCCATGAAAAGACAATTGACATGCAAATGTGATAGTGAGTGCACCATCTCTTATATCCCCACATGATCCTTCAACAAAATTCAACTTTTTTATTCACCCCATCATGAAACCTTCAATTGAAACTTGCTCCAAAGACATTTTAACTACAAATCAAGAAGATTTGTGAGAATGGTATGACACAATATAAAATTATTTAAAATATGGTATCATTCCCAAGCTGACAACGACAAAAACTTGAAATCATTTACGGAAACTAGCATCCGAATACATGATCCTCACCAATGTATTATATAGTATATCTTTCAATGATCTCTTACTAAGGTGTCTTAAGGATTCTAAAATTCCTATAGCTCTTGAGTAGGCTAATGCTAGTGCCTGTGGAGGTCATTTTGGAGGATGATCATTAGTGCAAAAAATTATTTGTATGGGATATTATTGGAGACATATGGAGAAAGACTACTTTACTTATTTTAAATGATGTCAAAAATTTCAAGAACATAGCAATTTGATCATTCCCCTACTTATGAGATCCATTCCCAAATTCCCATTTGGTAATTTTTAGTATGGGAATTGGATCTTATTGCAAAAATTTCACCACCCTCTTCCGCTGGACATACATTTATCATAACCACAACAGACTATTTCACGAAATGGGTGGATGATATTCCTCTTCAGTCTACAAATGTTGAAGTAATTTGTCATTTCATATTGGAACACATAATTGCTCACTTCAATCTGCCATTTGTAATCATTTCAGACAATGGAACCCCATTTAAGAATAATGAGGTCAAGAAATTTCTTGAAACATTCAATAGAAAACATTGATATTCTACACCATATTATCCATAATCCAATGAACAATCTGAAAGTACTAATAAGATTTTAGAACAAATCCTAAAGAAAACTATTAACAAACATCATAAGGATTGGCGTATGCAATTACATTATGTGCTTTGGGCATATTGAACAAGTTTTAGATTATCTACTGGAACTACACCTTATAACCTTGTTTATGGCACTGATGTGATCATTCCCTTGGAGTTACAAATTCCTATGATACAAATTATTCTTCAATACTTTATTAATGATTCCACTTATAAAGACCAAAAATTGCACCAACTTGAAATGTTCGATGAAAAGTGCATTAATGCTATTGAGCACCTCCAAGCTTACATTAAACAATTACAATGAAAACATAATATTCATGTCAGTTCTTGAACATTTTGGAAGGGTGATTTCATTCTTTATGAGAATCAACGTAATACTAATGCTAACCATGAAGAAAAGATAAATTCATCCCTAACTAGCTGGGACCTTATATAGTTGATACCAATCATGGGTCTAGTGTTTATGTCTTAATAGAGATCGACAAAATTCCCATTAAGTAACCTATTAATGTTGTGCATTTGCACCAGTATTATCTCTAATCTCTTTGAATAGTATGATTAATAAATCAATGTTATCTAAAGTTATTTGGTTTCATTCTAAATAACTTTCACATTTCTTTGTTCTTGACAACTAATCTTGTGTTTGTCTTCAACTCTAAGGTAATTATTTAAGTTAAGTTAATAATTACTTTAGGTTTCATACTATTCACCCTTGTGTTATGTTGAGTTTGATCCTTGTATGAGTTATAGGTGTAGCTAATTTAACATATTCTCTTTAATTCAACAATGTTGTATCTAAAGTGAAACTGCAATATATTTTACATTAGATCAAATCAATTATGTTAAATCTTGTAGAAATTAATTAAATAATTTTACCATAAGTTATTTAATTAATCAAATTTCCATTTAACATTCAAAAAAATTAAGATCAAATATAACATCCCATGCACATGTGTATATATATATATATTATGTACATCACAATATCATATTAAAAATCACCAAGGTCTGTGAGAGCTAGACCCCTCAGGCTCTAGCACTCATGATCTAGTCCCCAAACATCATGAGATAGTCATGTGTGATCGGGATTGCAATCTGCCAACTCTTAGTGCATACTCCAAACCTTGTACTCAACCAAGAGCCACAATTGGATCCTCTACCATGTGATCCCTCTCTATTCATACCTATGCTAGCTTTGCATGCAATCTCTCAACCTCTACTAAGGTCTGCGATGACTCTCCTACACTCTCATCTTGATGGATTCATCTCCTCATGCTCTCGTATGCTACCCACAACCTCGCAAAAGGTCCAAGCAACTATGGCTCCTCCTCCATGATCAGTGGGGGCACGTAGTTAGGATCCACCTCCTCCTCATCGATAGATGTAGGTACTATTTGTTGGATATTGCTGATATGTGGTTGCAATTGATGTCAACACTATTGGAATTAATGTCTTTAAGGTTTTATATGTCGAGGATATTGAGAAAATTGTAATAAAATAAGTTGCAAGTTGTTAGTGATGCAGTGAAGTTCATGTTGTTGGATAGCTCAGTATATTGATGATAAGAAGTTGTGGATTAAAGGGTTTTTTTTTAGTACATCTAGTTTATCCACATGAAGTTTTAGAGGTTTGCATGAAGATTTGATCGAGTTATGAGTATCTGTGTTTTGACAGTAGTTCTATTGCATTAGTTGGTGTTCCTGAAAGAAAATAATGTGTTTCTAGTAATTTGAGATGTTGTGAATGCTTCTGTAGTGATTCATTATGCTTGTGGATGTTTCTAGATCATACTCTATTTATGTTGTTGATCCAAATTGATCATTGTGCTTGTGATTGGTGATTTTATTCTATGTGCTCATTTTTTTCATGATCATGGCCAACAGGGTGATTGTAGCATGTTGTGGATCTTTGAGGTATAATTGTTTAAGGTGTTTTGTGTTTAAGAATGTTGTTTTAGTTCCTTACTATGTTTTGGCCGACATTGGTTGGTGCACATTAATAATTGTTTATTGATTTGGGCTGACAATTTGTACTCATTTTATATTATGTTAAAGCCAACATGTAGATGATATTATCCTTAGTTGCGGATATATATGATCGATTCTTTATACCATTTAAAAAAATTATGAGTGGTATGTGAAGTGTGTGAGTGTTGTGTGCAAATAATGTTCTAATCATTCAAAGGAAGAAGTAAAGTGTGAAGAAGAATGAGTAGGTATTTATGTGCTTAACCAGAACTATAATTAGGCATTAACAGATTATATTTTCTTAGTTAAAAATCTTCTAGATGTAATCCAAATGTTTCTATAAGAAAGTGTGTCTTCCTTTGGGTAGTAAGCCTTTTGTATTTGAGTAGTGAGCTTTAGGCAGTGTGCCTAAATCCATGTGTATTCCCCATTTAAAATTATTTTATACTTTTAACTGAGTATAATCTTGTGGATTAACCTCCACCATGGTTTTTCCCCTAGTAGGGTTTCAACGTAAAAAATATTGGTGTCATGTGTGTTTCTAATGTGGTGATGGTTTATGCTTTCATGCTCATTTATCAAATATAATAATAGGTTTAATAAGTATAATTTTTTTGACAATTGATTCACCCCCCTTCTCAGTTGTGTTCCCTTGTGTTGCCAACAATTGGTATTAGAGTAGGTTCCTTAGAAGAATTTTAATAGCTTGAGGTGATCTGGGATGGTGACATATAAGAAGGATAGTCCAAGATTTGATGGAACTAATTATACTCTATGGAAGACTTGAATGGAGGGTCATCTAAGATGTATTGGTGAACCCTACTAGACAATTACAAAGAATACATATATCATCCCACACAATGGTCCTTCTACTGCAAGTGAGATTAGGGAAGCCGAGTATAATATTAGGGCTAAGGAAGCATTGTTGAGTGCTCTAACTGATTCTAAGATGACAAATGTAATGGAGTTGAAGACTGCTTATGAGATCTGGAAAAAGTTGGAAACTTTGTATGAAGGTGATACCCATGTGAAGATTGCTAAGCTACAAAGTTTGAAAGGGAAATATTAAATGTTGAGATTGGGTGAAGATGAGAATATCACTTCCTTCATGTAGAGAGTGAATGAACTTGTGTGTAGTATCAGATGTGCTAGTGGAACATTGGAAGAATTAGAGATTGTTGCCAAAGTGCTCAAATCCTTGCTTGTTGCATACAAAGCCAAAGCTAATGTTATTGAGGAGATCCAGACTGTGAAAAATGTAACCAAAGACATGTGTATTGGTAAGCTTATTCCTTTTGAGTTGAGTGATTTTGGAGATTCTCTTCCTAAGATAGAATCTGCATTCAAAGCTACTATCTCTAGAAAAGATAAGAAAAGATATGATATGGGAGAAAGTTCTTCTAGAAAAATTTCCAAGTATGAGCAAGAAATGAGAGAGATTGAAGAAGAGATAAAACTAGATGAGCTTGAAGCACTTATTGTCAAGAGAGGAACTAGAGGATAAGGTAAGTATAAAGGGAAATTTCTTATCAAATGTTTTTCTTGTAATAAGATAGGGCATTTTTCCTCAAGGTATTTGGAAAGAGTTCCTAAGACAAGACCTAACAAGTCTAGATTCAAAAAGAAAGTGTTATTTTGTTGTTGATGGTGTGACAAACAATGAACCTAATAAAGGGAATGCAAATGAGGACAAATGGGTATTTATTGCTATCAAGGAAAATGATCCAATACCTACTAAATCTGCTAGTTGCATAAATGTGGAGAAACCTCTAGCTACTAGATTTGAAGATAAAGATGAATAGGTGATTGGCAGTGGATGATCTCATCACATGATAGGTGATAAAAGTAAATTTGTGAGCTTGGAAAATTATGATGGTAGTGTTGTAATATTTGGTGATGAAAAATTTGGTGTAATCTGTGGCAAAGAATCCATCTATCTTGATGGTAAGCATAATACTGATGATGTTCTATATGTGGAAGGTTTGAAGCATAATCTTTTAAGTGTTGGAAAAATGGTTGACAAGGGACACAATCTTCAATTCAAGGATGGAAAGTGTAGAATATTGGGGAGTTCCAAAAATGTGATTCCATCTAGTACAAAAACAAAAGGTAATATCTTTCACCTGAGTGTTACTAGTAAAAGTTGTCTGATTGCTCAAGTTGATGAATGTTGGTTGTGGCATAGGAGAGATCTTCCTAAGTTGATAAAACCTACTAATGCTATATGTAAGGAATGTCAAGTAGGGAAGAAAACTAGAATTTCATTTTGGGGCAGGCATCATTGTTCAAATGAAGTGTTAGAGCTTGTGCATACTGACTTGTGTGGTCCTTCTAGAATCATAAATTTACAAGGACATAGGTATTTCATGATTCTTATTGATTATTATTTTAGAATGATGTGGGTTAGTTTCTTAAGGGGAAAATATGAAGGTCTGGAGAAATTCAATATTTTTAAGGCTATGGTTGAGATAGAGACAAGCCTAGAGATTAAATTTCTGAGATCAAATAGAGGTGGTGAATTCACTTCTTGTGAGTTTAATTAGTTTTTTGAAGAGCACGGGATAAAGAGATAATTATCTTCCACATAGACCCCTTAGAAAAATGGAGTTGTGGAAATAAAGAATAGGACAATTCAAGAAGCTACTAGGACTATGATGCTGGAAGGAAATGTTCTGCATATTTACTAGAGAGAAGTTGTGAGTACTACTATTTACACTCTTAACTGGGTACAAATAAAAGGTGATACGAGTAAGACTCCTTATTATTGATAGTGTTTTCTACACATCAACAACTCAAATAGAATATGGAAATCCTATCTCTCTTGAAAGGCAAATCTCTATTAGCAAGCCTCATGAGATAGCCCCAAGGTCTCTAATGTTAGGTCTTGACAATGCATAAACAACTTTGTGATAATGTGAGAATGTTTGTCATAAAAAGGGGACCTTACTACAAAAAAATACTAAATCTTAAGTTTATCAAATTTTGCAATTTGATGATACTTCAAATCCTAAATCTAACTTAAATGATAAAGAAATAACAAAAGATAAGGGTTTCAAAAAGATTTCTAAAGTTAACACTAATCTTAGGATTAACAATAAAAATGAAAAAATACTTGAAATGGAACAATCCCTCATAAACTAATTCTTCCTTGACCTAGATAAACCTACAATCTTAGAAAAATAGTGCAATCTTTTAAGGCATGAAAGATTTCCAAATCATGCATATTCCTCCAAAAAAACCTATTGCAATTGGAATGAAAAAATATTCACAACTAAACTAAGAAAAATGAATATTAAAGTCCAAGCTAACTTTTCAAAGCAACTCACAATCAACCAATTGCAAAAAGTATGGACTAGGGATTGTTTCAAACACTTCAACTATCAAACAATAAACACCATTGAATCATTAACCCTAGATCTAACATATATCAAATAACCTTAAACAATTTCAAAAGATAGAATCATAGGAACCATGCAAGATAAAACTAACACAAGAAGGACACCAAATCATAATGTCTTTACTTGCATTAAATCATCCAAAGTAGCAAAATTTTTAGTCTTCTATTACAACCCTTGCTTAGAAATGACCTAACTACTAACTACTGTAATGCTTAATTCACTCAAATGTAAAACTATCTAGCCCTTATAAATAAGGAAAAATTCCATATTTATAAAAACCCCTTAAGATATGGTGACACAATTAGGGTTACAATAACAAACGGCCACAAAAAAAGTCGGCCCAAGAAGTTCTAGAACAAAATAAAATAGCATTAAATGCTTGAGACTCATCCAAGTTGGCCTGATTTCTCCAATGTGGTTTGGTCCAATGCATGCGAAAGATGAAGAGGGAATAATGGGGAAGAAATTTTTTTGATATGATATTGCATTAAATTCTTTCCCCTTTTTCCTTACATCTAGCTCCATTTTATCTCATATTATCAAAAATACCTTCTCCAAGTCATCCAAAAGTGGAACAACCAACACCTTAATTATCCTCTCAATGGATTTAATATCATCCCTTAATTGCTTAATGGTTTTATCCCAATCTATCCTTAGGGCTTGATATTTATCGATGATTGCAATATAAGTTGTTGCATCATATAGTTGGTGCTCAGTAACTGGGCCATCATTGACTAGAGATACATCACACCATCATTTCCTAAGTTTTTCTAGATTAAAATGTTTTGGTGTAAACCTTTTCCTTCCTGTCATGATCTCAAAGAAAGAGATACATTTAGTGTAAATATTTCTCAAGGTCCCCTCTATTTTCTTTCCTTGCTTATGCACCTTCTTCAACACCTTTTTCCTAATTTGTAGGGCCTCATTCCATTCCTAAGGTTTTGCCACTTTAGAAGAAGGAAAGATTCCAACACCAACTAGCTTCTCTTCAATATATTCCATGATAGTCCTAGTTTTCTAGAGTAGGAGGTCTCCATCTTCTTTATCTTGAGCTAGCACACTTTTCTACCACTCCATAGATCTAATGGCATCCCCACCAATTGACAAAATATCCTTGATGGCATTATCTCCTTTGGTTCCTTACCCTTGCAACCAGTTTAGTGTGGCATGAGTAGTAGTTTTCATCTTTTCCAACTTAGTTATGGTTTCCTCTGGCAAGAGATTTACTACAAATGATGAAGAACTGATCTAGCTAATAGACTACAAGGGTTTCATCAAATCTTGTAGATACTTCTTCAATTTCTCATTCTCCTTCTTCAATTTTCACTTAGTTTGCACTTATTTCCTTAATCTACACAAGATTACAACACTAGAGCCCTCATATTCTTCAATCTGTTGTTCCATGGAGGTAGGCCCTAAGTTGATAGTTTACATATTGTAATCACTACTAGCCACATCATCCTTATGCTTAGAAGGAGCAGGAGTAGCAATGTGGATCACTCTATTATTTTCTTCATCTCTCTCAATCTTTGAAATGACCTTAGCCTTCTTCTTTGTTTTACCTTTCCCAAACGAACCAAGCAGGCACAGTGGATCTTGATTGCAAATTTCCTCGCTCAACCTCATCCTATTGACCCTCAGAGAATTCCTCATTCAGATTTTTCTTATCAAGAGTTTCTTTAGTCCTGTCTTCCTTGTCACCCTCTGGATTTCTACTCTTTTATTCATCATGCTCCTTATCTACATGTTCTGGAAAAGGAATCTTGGTTGGCACTTCTTTCCTCTTTAGAGGTCTATCTTCCCCATGGTCAATGGGTGAGTCCTCATAAGTCACCAAAAGAGACTACAATATCTTTTCTATTTTTTCCTCCACATTGTAGAGCTCACCTTCCTGGGATCCTTCCTCTCTTTGATTCTAGTGATGCTCTACATCCTTAGATTCACTTGGTGCATCATGAAGATCATGAGAAGGAGGGGAAACTAAGGTAACATCCTTCTTTGGAACACTATCCTTAGGAGAAGGAATTCTTGACCTTCTTGTGTACACCGATGTCTTCTCTCCCAAACTCTCCACATTCACTACCGGTCAGCCAGTTTCATCCTTTGCCTTGGAAGATTCCTTCTTCTTTTAATACAATCTCACTATTCTTCTTCTCTTAGGCATGAAAGGACTAACTTCATCTCCCTCTTCCTTAGGTTACTTGTTTTTATATTTCCTTGCCTTTGAAGTACATTTTCTTTTCTTAGCAATAGGTCTCCTTTGATTCTCTCCTTCTGCTTGAGCATCCTTAACCTTTATCTTGAAAGGAGAGCTCACCTTAGCCTTACCTTTAAGGTCCTACTCAACCAACTCTTTAGAGGTAGAATGAGACTCCAAGTCTCCCATTAGGTCATAGGTGCATTGGACACCTCCACTCTCCAGTTCCCAATTATTGTGCTTAAGCCACAACTTTTTGTATTTAATCAATAGGGCCATGGCTTGTTCTAGTTTTGTCTTTTCCTCCTCTAGCCAATCTATTTCACCAACTAATTTATCCTTTATAGCTTTATAATCATGGCCCTAAACCACATCTTTATCATCATCTACCTAATCTGAGATGACTTTAACATTGTATAATCTAATCAAATTGGCTGACAACCTAGAGAATTTATTCTTTCTGATCTCAAACTCATCTTTGTAGTTGGCCAAGTAGCCTTCCATATCATCCTTGTGGCTATATTCCCTATTGCCATTCTTTTGGACTTCACTAGTTCTATCAAACTTGGGCCTCTTGGAGTGGAAAGATACGCCCAAATTACACATCTCCTCCTTGGAAAAATGTGTTGTATGTATAGAAGAGCAAGCCTCATTACAACCTATCCTGAAACCTTGTTTTGTGCTTCTCTTTGTTGACTATGGAATCAAAGTCACATATCTACCTTGTGACTTCCAGGAGTATGAGGTGGTTTGTAGAATACCTGGGAAGTCTGTAAGGGGCTCTCTAGCAACCATCTATCCTTATGTAAGAAAAGGTGGGTAACTATATAAACCAAGCACCATACTTCTTGATCAACTCCTTAGCCTTGTCAGATATTCTAACATGTTGTACACCTTGAAGCAACCTAGTGATGTAAATGGTGAATGCAACATTCACCCTCCTATAGCTTGGGCTGCCTAGGTGTATCTGTCGATAGACTTCATATATTGTTTCCCGCCCAAAGACACCTCTGGTATCCAATCCTTTGTATGGGTGGAACCTAGCAAGTGCATAAACTAAGTAGGAGGTCATAGGAAAGCTCTTTGTCTGCAACACATTGAATAATTGATCATGTATCATGGCACTTATGATGCCTTCCAAGTGATAATCAATATTCTACTCCATCCTTACTATAATAAAGAACATATGGTTCTCAAAGACTCCTACACTTTTCAAGCCCATTACTCTGCTAAGGAGTGTAATTACATCATAACATTCTAATTTGAATTTTTCCATGAATAATTGTTTTGGAAATTTTGAGATGTGGGGCTTAGATTTCTCCAACCAAGTTGATCACCTATAGAGCCTTGTTGGTATCATCCTCATAATACTTCTTAACCATGTCCAAATTAAAGGCTGCCCCATGAGACTCATTAGGCATGTCGAAAGTTTATGCCATTGAAGAAGGGGATAAGTTAGCCATGATTCTACCTTGAGGACCAATCACCCTCTAAGTTCCCTTGTAATAATTTTTAGCACACTCTAACACTAGCTCATAACACTGGACTGTCGGAGGGAAACTGGCCACATGAGCCAACCCTAATTCCACTAACCTTCTAGCCAAAAATGGGGGGTCCATCTGTGCTATTCTAACCTTTAATTCCTCATACTCCCATTTTCCTACATTAGTGTCACCAACCTTAGACCAAATGGAGGATAATTTAGACTCAGCAACTGAGCTCTTTATGTCTATCTTGATTCTCTCTATCTCAGAGATAGATGATCCTTCAACACTTGAATCCCTTTGTTTACTCACTATCTTTTTGGCCATCACTCTACCTAATTTAGCTTGCATCTAGCAAGAAACCACAATAAATCCCCTTTAAAATATCAACATCGAGGTTATCCAACCATATACAGTATCATTATAATTAATCAACCCAAGGATATGATTAAAATCCCTTAAATTTAACATAAAACACAATCATTAAGAAATTTGGGATTTTGAGCCATCTGGGGAAATCAAACCAGAGAGGAAATCTAAGAAATTCCCTACTAAGTGGATTTTAATGATAAAATATGGTTATCCAAAAATTAATCATCACAAGACGATGGAAAAGCATGTAACACCCTTTTAAATGATTCAAATCAAGCATGAGATGCTAAACCCATAACATTACATTCATTAACTTTTAAATCATCCATACTATGAGACTATTTAAGGAAAATCGGTCCGAGAAGGAAATCCACGAGGCATGTGAAATTTTGGGCTTTACACACATCCGAAAAAATTAGGAGGCACAAAAGAAATCAGGAAATCAAGGGTGCAAGAATTCCGCGAAGGCCTCAAAATCCCAAAAACTAACGCATCTCACGATTTCGCCTAGAATAATCAATCGATCAAGAATTTTAGGTCTTTGGGCTCAAATCTAATTTACTTTGAATATCTCATCAGTTTTGCATTATTTCTCAACATTCTCAAAGGAAAATTGGTGAAGATTGGTGATGCCTTAAATTTAACCATCTATTTCTTAAGCTTAAAACCCTAAAATTTTCCATTAACGCAAGGGTGTTAGATTATATTTAGATTTCTTGTCTTATTAAACATAAAATGGGTTGTTTGAAATAGACCTAAGTGAGTTTCACCTATATGGAACTTAAATCACATGTTTAAACCTCACTTGGGGCCGATAATCAATCAAGCTTGAAAACCCTAAAATTAAATCAAGTTGAAGCAATCATACACATAGGGTCAAGTTCAAAGATGAAGTTAGAATTACAAAACTAAAAAGATTAACCAAGGGGGTGCATCTTCTAGACCTCCAAAAATTATGAAAACATTTTGCACAATCCTAGCTTTAAAATGCTCAATGCCAAACATGTAAAATCTAGACTCCACCCATACTCAAGACGCCAAAGAATCATTCACATTCAACAATAAAAAGTAAGGCAATGAATACATACCATTGATGAAGTGAATTCTATTATATTCAATCACTAGTAGGAAGATTTGACGTCCTAGCAAATAGCAGCAACAATGATCATGCTTAGGAAATTCATCACCACATTCAAGAATCCATAAGTTCAAATGTAAAATGAAGCCAAGCACACAAGATCAACCCCCTCATATCACAAAAGACAAAT
Source organism: Sequoia sempervirens (assembly GCA_007258455.2). Classification (NCBI taxonomy): domain Eukaryota; kingdom Viridiplantae; phylum Streptophyta; class Pinopsida; order Cupressales; family Cupressaceae; genus Sequoia; species Sequoia sempervirens. Next base: position 146,014,504 of record VDFB02026320.1, on the reverse strand, counting down.
GAAAAAACCTCAATGGCACAAGAATTCTTGAGAATTGACTAAATACATGCCGCAAAAGCAAGACAATCAAGCATTAATGCCATTGACAAGACAACCCAAACCGAAACTTGGGAATTCAATAAGGCACAAGATTTGTTGGAAAAGTCCATTCAACATAAAATTCTGTGAAAGACAAGAATCTCTAGATTACAGCATAAGCTCCTCCTCATCGGGTTTTCAAGGAAACTGGAGAATTCCGCCAGAGGAGGAAAATCCTGAAATCAAAGGAAAACCTAGAAATAGCCTAAAACTTAAGATTCTCAACAAATAACATAAAGGGATCATCAGCACAAGCAAGATAACCATTCAAGCACATGCCAAAGCAAGAAAATTTTCAAAACCAAAGGGCCAAATCAACAGAAATTAGAGAAAAAAAGGGGGTCCCTACTTTCATTGAGGCATGTGTGCAAAAACTACACAACAAATGGTGAGTCCCCTAGGAAATGCTCTAAAGCATTTTAGTGACAAACTAGAATCAAGAGCCTAGAATCTCTGGTTTCAGTCCTTGCATTACGTAACCAATCTAGCAAAGCTTAAAGATTCAGAGACAGACAAACCTTTCTTGTAACAGGGTCAAAGTGTGTGCATGTGTATTCATTTCCCTTTCCTTAGTTGTAACAAGGGCCAAATTTAATCTGACTAGGTTATGTAAAGATTCAAACTCCAAAAGCATCCCGGATAGAGCCTCACTACTAGTTAGGCATCTATAGCCCTGATGAGGTTATTGTTGTGGTCCTCCCAAGTATAGCTCTATTTCCATCTGAGCATCCATAGCCCTGGTAGAGATACTTGGATACCCCTAATAATTTGAATCCATTCTTTTGATTTTCAATATTTTCTATTTTTTCTTTCTTTCCTAATGTTCTCTTTTATTCTTATTTTAACTTGTGAACAATGAAGTTCACACTCAGGGTAGAGAACCATAGTGGTGCTAAAGCAGAATTAATATTTTTCACCTAACCAGACTTCATAAGGACCCTATGCTCCTTTGGAATTTTAAAGATATGTGTAAAGATATGAGACACAAATACATTCCAGATTTAACCTATCCCATGATTCATCCACTCATAGCACCTAATACATGTGACACCAAATATAGGACTTTTACCAACTGACTTTGGAAGGATGATTGAGATTGTAAAATAAATACTCAGGACAACCCCAAATAATAAAATAGTTTCCATGCAAATGCAACAAACCCAAAGAAAATAGGGAAACCCCAAAGCAAGAGTAGAGAAAAAGCAAACCAAAAGTAGCAAGTAGAAAGGAAACATACCCTAACCAAAGAAAAAAGAACCAAGTAGAAAGGAAACCTAACCTAACTATGTACAAGAAACAAGTTGTAGACAACTCAGGTTTGGAAATAATACTTCAGGTATTGCCCATTGACAGGTAGTGAAAGATTTCAAGTGAAAATCATTATCACCCAGAATCTCCAAAATTTGATAAGTGTCATGCTAAAGTTTGTCAAATTTACCATGCTCTCCCTTATGGTCATGGGATTTATCCCAATATAGATCCAAGTCAAAGATTCGAAAGGTTTTAACCTTAGCTCTCCTATCAAACCATCTTTTGACTACCCCTTCATGTTTAGAAAAGTTCTCAAGGGCTTCATCTCTTTTCTCTTCAAGGTGTAATAGTTCAGCAAGTCAGGCTTCTTGTTTATCCCCTTCATCATAATATTCACTAATCAACTATAGGGTGGGGATTTTTAACTAGATGGGAAACACAGGTTCTAGCCCATAAACAAGGTGGTAAGTGGAAGTTTCTATGGAAGCCTTATATCTTATACGATATACCCAAAGAGAAAACTGAAGCTGGGTGTGCCAGTCCTTAGGGTTTCTTTCTAATAGCTTATAAATGATTATTAGGAGGTTCCTATTAGAGGAATTAGCCAGACCATTACCCTAGGGTTGGTAATTGGATGGAAATTTAATTATGATTCCATGATTTGTTGGTTTTTTTTACCATAACTAGGTTGGTCTTCTAATCTACCTATGGAATTTCCAATTCCAATCAAGGGCAGCTCGAAGGACCTAGACCAACTAACGAGGATTTTAAATACCTCCTACACTTTGGGCTCTACAAGACCTGGGAGGGTGATCCCTTAATGCGTTTACAACCTCTGCACCATTATCATAAACAACATTAACAACAACAAATAATCTCATTTAATAGCTCAACATAATAGAATAATACCAAATAAAATTGGCTGCTCATCAATAATATCAACTATTTGGAGCATGAGATAACTACCACACATAGGGATTTAAAATTATTTTGAATTTATTAAACATTTTTGATATGCACTAAGCTGTAAGATAAATCAGTGCCTAATTCTGGGCCATGGAGTCAAACACATAAAAAGAATTCATCAACAAACAGACTTCAACCTCTGGATTTAAATTGTTTATCCTTTGCATCAACTGTTAGTTTCTTACACCAACAATCCCACTCCTATTATCAATCAAATTCTCCTTACCAAATCCATCCTACGCACTTGAAATCACTATTATCTGCTCAAAGTATTTAGCCATTTCTTTGAAATAGACCCATAAACAACTAACACAATCTCATGAAATTTGAGATAAAAAACTCAAAGATACTTTGTATTATTGAATTCATATGATTAAATTGTACAAGTATGGAGATAATTTGAAGATATTCACAAATGTGCACACACTTTTCATGATTTATTTGCATAAACTAGTTGTATTTTCTCATGAAATTAGAAATTATAGTTTATAGACTCAAGAAATGACTCAAGATTTGACATTTTTTATCTACCTAGCTCCATACAAAACCTCAGAACACTAAATAGTGAGAATAGAAGAGAAGAATTAGAAGAGTAGAAATATCCAGAAGAAGCCCTAAAGCTGATATGGAGATTCCATTTGGAAACCTCTTCACCATTGATCAATAACAGAAAATCCTCTCTCCTCTCTCTGCAATAGAATTTGCCTCCAAATCTTCCTTTGATGTGTGTTGTTCTTCAACAGAAAAAATGCCCATGTGAAAATCTCTTCATTTTACCCATCTACATAAAAATTGCCTCTCTACCAATGAAAATTATGTTTTTCCCTTATGCAATGCTCTAGCTGCAAATATTTTACTTTTAAAAAGTAAAAGATTATCCCCTCTACACTTTAATTTATGTTTCCGCATATTACTTTATTTCACATTGTATTTTATTGCCCAACAATAAAATATTTCACTTTTATTTTCATTCTCTAGCAAAAAATATCACTTACAATTTACATTCGCGTGCATTTTAAAATATTTTCCATTTTACGTGTTTCACTTTACCAAAGTGAAAACACTTCAATAGTTTTACGTGGCAAAAAAAATTTCAGCCGTGTTTACTTCCAACACATATCTTCCCAGCAACATTTTATCTCACCTCATTTTATTTTACGCTTACATGTAAAATATTCACCTTCATTTTAAAACCTTCATTTAACCTGGAACTACTTGATTTCATCAAGCTCATTTGTTTGAAAATTTCATCAAACATTTTAAAACATTTAAATGTTTTATCTTTACCTTCTTCCTTTTAAAAGACTCATTTAATGTTGAACCTGACATGCGAACCTCACCTGATCAACAACAATTTCTCTTGAGCCAACCAAATATTTTCCCATTTTAAAATAGTAAACTATTGAGCCTTCATTTGTTCCTATCAGGGTCACCATACACATGGCGGCTTCATGCCATTTCACAATAATTAAATGGTGTGCATGTTGGAACCATGATCTAGTAGGGAAGGGTTAATATTTGGCTAGATTTGGGTCTTCAATCTCCTCTATTGATTATCCATTTTCCTCATTGACTCACATTTTATGCCCTAGCTTCTTTCATGTTCATGCACTGCAACCCATGGCAGTGGCGGTAATGAACATTTGAGAGACATGTTTGACTCATTTTCCCATCTAGGGCAGTGCCCTCTATAAAATCATCATCCACAATATTAAATGGACATCATTAGAAGCCTCGACTACAACCCTCTACTTCATCATTTTTTATGGAATCCATCATGTTCACTATGTGTATGGTGTTGATTTTATGTTTCCCTTGTTTCATGCACGTCAGAAATATCCTTTGATAGGTATCAATACCGTGCTTCCTTCATGGCGCAACCTTATTTGATCTATGATGGTGGCATTTGCTTGAAAATTTTCAAACCCTTTTCAATCACTCCATTGTATGCATTATGCTTCATTTTGTAGTCATAGAGCCACTCAATGTGCATCCCCTCTCTTGTGGCATGACGGTTTTGGCATCTTCCAATATAGGCACATGCCTTGATTATATTCCCTCATTTTATTTGTGTTTGTGCATTGATGGATACATATATCCATCAAAAACTAGCCCGTGCCCCTACCTTTTGATGGCTACATTCTTCAATGTGTACCCTGGCTAGTGTGGTGATCACTTATGTGGATCTCCTTATTGCTCTATGGCATCCACTTTAGTTGAAGCAACTTTACACTTGCTTAAGATTTTCTGAGTTTTTTTTAAACAAATCCTTTTGTGCTCAACCTTTCATTATATGAAGGTTTATAAAACATTTTCAACAAATCCATATTGGACACAGGCATGCCTTGTTAATTGCATAAGCCAGAAAGTTTCTTTTTTAAAATGTTTCAACATATCTATTGTGCATAGTGCATTGTGGAGTTCCACAAACTTTCAATGATCTATATAATAATGCTTTCACTACATTTCATGTCCTATGTTTCACTGTAGGCGACGTTGGAGCTCAGATGAAGTTGCCAAAAGGGGTCCCATCCATTTTAAATAGACTAGTTGCATTTTCCTGAAAGATTATGAGTCCTTTCAAAAAACACATTAATTACATATTTTCCACTATTCTTTGAGTTACTTCTCCTTCAATACTTCCATCATTCAATTGCAAAGTTCTTCCAATTACTACATCAATCCCTCCATGTTAAAACCGCTTTGATAAGCATTCACTTGATGTATTTGAACCAATTTAGTACATAGTGCATTTGAAATTTCACAAGTGTAAGTTTTAGGAATATATACCACATAATCTGGGTATTTGAGAACTAACCTCAATTTGAAATATGTTTCTTTTAGTTGCAAATGTTGCATCATTGTGTGGGTCATATATGCAAATAGCCCTGAGAAATGTGATATTAACATGAGCATATGTCGGGCTCCATATGGGCCCGACTAAAAAATAAAATCATTTTGAAACAAATTTTATGCTCAAATTGATCTCAAACAACCTTTGAATGCATATGGAGTGAAAACATGAACTGGGTTTTCATTAAAACCTGCTTCTAGGCACTTTGGAAAAATGAGAAAAACTAGATGATTTGGCTCTGGAATCAGCTTTGAAAAGTGGTCAAACAACCTCTTGGATCCATGAAATCTTGCATGCATGTAGCCATTAGTCAAAAGAATGCAATGAAAAATATTATTCAGAAAAAAAGATCATGAGGTGAAAGATATTCACTATCAAAGTTGCTCAGTTGAACATTCTACAACAATCAACTGTTCTAAACCAATTGAAACTCAAGAGATTGCCTCTTTTCCAAAATATCAAATCAACTTCTGGTGAGATGCTACTGGAAACAATAGATCATTTAGGTGCAATGAGCATGTGTGCAAAAGGGATTAGCTTGAATAATCTCCCATCAAAAGATATTGAGGGTCAAAGTTGACCTCTCATAAAGGTTTCTAGAAATGCAAATGCAAAACTGAATAAATTCCATTTCATTTTGATCTACTAAAAATAGCAAATCAGCTCATAAACCTTTGAAAATTGACATGGGAGTTCATCTTTCTATGAAGAATGTAGAACAACATTCGATTTGACTTGAAAGTCAACAGGTTACAAAATGAAAGCTTGAACAAGAGGCTACTTTACAAAACTGAATGTTCACAAACAACAAAAATGTGACAAAACCCTCCAACTTCACTTTTCAAAACACTAAAAAAACTCATTGTGGGAAGCTAAAAATTGATAATCCCACTCACATAGGACACATGAGTGAGTTTGAAAATGGGTTTTACATGACAATCAACAGGCATCAAATTATGACCCCCCAAAGTAGGTCATTCAAGCAAGTTCATCAGGTGCACTTCTGAAAGTGCAGAGGTAAAAATTTTGATATAATTATCTCAAACTTTCAAAATTAGAGAGTACAATCAGTGGCTTTGACTAGGGATGTACACCCCCTATGGGCATAACAAGATTCCAATTCTCTGGGGAGTAGACCAAAAATTGAGTCCATCAGGTGTCCTCAAACTGCTCCTTTATTCATTCCTTTTTAACTTCATCTGGTGACGCGAGGCCACCAAATGAAAAATGGGAGTCAACATTTACCTCTGTCAAACATAATTCTATAAAAAGAGTTGATCTCCCTTAACTCATGCTTTCCTCTATCAAACCATAACAACATGGGTGACTGCACCCTTGCAAACACAAGTATCAAGATACATTCATGCAAGTGGAAACTTTCTCTCCATTCAACCTTGTCATCAAATGGAAACCAAATCAAATAGGCCACCTTACTGCCATTCTCTTCATTCTTTGATTCTGCATCAAGTGGCAACGTGAGAGGATAGTGATCAAGACCACATTCACTAACCCCCTCATAATTATCATGCTTAGAGGAGATATCATAGCTGAAAAACAACATGCAATCCTATTGTGTGTTGAGCAAATATTGCTCATACATTTGTATCTCCTCCAACTAAAATACATCACCGGTCAACTTTTCTTTATCCCAACAACACAACCCAAACACATTGCCATGTGTTTCAAGATTCTAAAAATTGGGTTTATCAACACCCATAATACCTTCATCTCCATTCAAATCATGGCATTCAGAAGAAATGCCAGAATCCCAAACAATGTTCTCCACGTCATGTTCATAGACAAGATCATCAACATTCAATATGTTACCAAGGGAAACTTCATGTATAGGTTCATGTGAATCAAAACTTTCATTTGCAACAAATTCATCATTGTGATTGTCAAAGACACATTCACCAATGCAAGGTGTATTGAAATCAACATCATCTCTTGTTGCTTCAACATGAAAATCCAAAACATACTGCTCATGAGAGGAAATATGAATTGTGGATCCAGAGAAAAGGTCCTCATATGCATCAATATGATAGAAACAATCACATTCCTCATGTGCAAACTCATCATGAAAGTTTTCATTAGTTGTACCAATGTTTATTTCTATATTTTCATTCTCATGTACATCTACACAAATGGTTTCCTCATGCAAACATTTAGTAATGGCTTCAAAGGTAGCAAAAGGGATAGAAGAAGGAAAAATATCAAGCACAATAGGGATTCCTTGTTCATCATTATCAATTGCTTGTACTAATTCATTCAATACATCTCCTGCATGCATATCCTTCTCTTTTTCCATGCTGCTACAACAATCAACAGGGCTGCATTCCTCACTTTCAAAGTGAAAATCATCATTTGTTTCTTCATGGCAACTTCTCACACATGACTGCTCTAACTAAAAATCCTTGCATACTTTGTCATTTGCAGCTGATACACTGATGCTCTCAATAGCATTCTTTAAATTTGAAAGCTCCCTTATCTCATCATGAAAACTCTCATCAATGCTACATACACTCAAAATATTGGTATAACCAAGTGTACTACAGTACTGTTGATTACACATCTTCTTCCAACAAGATGTTCAATTCATATCCATCATATTCTTGTTCTTGTGAGCCTTCAGAAACATTGTCATCATCTTCATTAGGGAACTTTTCATTCAAGAGGATTAATTCCACCTCCTCCTCTTGAAAGGAATCATAGTTACTAGGGCTGCAAATAGATTTGAAATCCTCTTGATCACACATACAAGAATGCTTTCCAGCTGATTGCAAACTTCCATCTACAACACCATTGTTCACATCAAGAAGACTTAAAACATTAGAATCATCATGATCAGCTATATATTCAAATCCCATAGAGGACAAAACACTCTCAGTATCATTGGCATCATTGCAGCCCTCATTCACTATATAAAATCTGATTTCTATTTCTATATCTTCAAAGCAAATGGAAGAAACTTCACATGTTTCATTTATCTTTTCATGACCATCATGGCTGCAATATTCTTCTGGACATATTTTTTTTGTAGTTTGTTCAAGAACAACATCCTTATCACTACACGATGCACTATCATTCTTGTCTTCTACTATACCATCTGCATCCAATGGACTAAATCTTGAAAAAGTACCATTACATAATTGAGTTAAGAGATGACTTCCACATTTATCTATCATTTCATCAATTATTGAAAAACATTGATATAAGCATTTAAGGCTAGGGGGCCTCAAGTGAATTAGCATGGTACTCAGACCTAGATTATAATTCTAATAGAACAAATCAATGCAAAATGATTCATCAATTCTTTCTAATTCTAGTATAGCATGTAGAAATTTCAAAAATCTATCATGAAAATCATAGATAGATTCATCCTGCAATCTTTCTATATCACATAGTGCATCAATATATGATTTAGACTCAACCTTGTTTGCAAATTCTTCTTGAGTATGTAGATTTCTATCTTTAGACAAGCATTCATCATTCATTACTAATTCCTCTTTAAAAGTATCAAGGAAACATGTTCTTGTAAGGAAAGCTTAGGTGCGGAACAAACTCTCCTAACATCAAAAACTTAGGGAAGAATGCAGATATGTCTTTAAATTTTACAATTACAATTCAGTAAGACACACATGAAAAAAAAATAGAAGAGAGAAATAACTCATACACAATTGAACACCAGATTTACGTGGGAAAACCCTTATGGGAGAAAAACCCACCACACCAAGAAAAGTCTCTTTTTATTACAGTAATGAAAATTACAGACAAAGATCAAACTTCACTTTTTGATGTCAAAATAACAACATTCACTAACCAATCTTATATAGAAGATTAATCTCACAATGCTCTTAGACAATATATAATGAATTCACTCAAATCAATCTATGATCAGTATTGAACAAAATATCCATCAATCAAAAACCCCACAACTATCATCCATTACATATATCTCATCTTGTTCATGGTCTGTTGATATTTCACATAGGAAGGGTTTCAACTATTCAACTTCCAATGATTTACATCTTGTTACTCTCATTGACTCAGAATCACGCCATGTTAGATCGATGTTGGGTCAAAGAAGTTCAACCGGAATGGCATGTTGGTGAGACACTAGGCCATGTCTTCCCGATGCCAAAATACCCAATCACATGGATATTGGCAACACTCTGAGAAGTCATATCAAATTCACCAGCCTATCAGCAAGACTTGCACTCTCAACAAGAGTTCATACTGACCACAAACCCATCAACCAAGAGTCTCTCTAATGACACCATCTACCAATGACATGTGTCCACTCCCCATGCATTTTCGAAACTCCAAGTGGTGCCCACATCTGTCAGCTTGTTTAATCTCAGCCATTCTCTACTATCCCACAATGGCACTTTGGTTGATCGCGATATCGCAGGTGACTGCCATGTGTCCCATTTGATGACGTCGAAGGAGAATCTGGTAGTCAAGAAATTTGAAAACTTTCAAACTCCGCAACAAGTTTACAAAAAACATAGATGTTGTGACGATGAAGGACATCGGTCTATAAGAAAATTCTATAACTTCCAAACTCTACAACATGATTCCAAAGTTAACAACTCCAGCAATCGGCCAACAACAGAGACTTAATAAAGGGTAACTCTTCCAAGACTTAACAAAGATACAAGGTAGTAAGTAGAGACACCATATTCCAACAATCTCCCACTTGACGAAGACTTATTGGATTCCTTCAAGCCCAAAGTTAATGAAGGTCATGGGCTCCAAGGTCCATTGAACTGGCACACCACCTGTACTTGTCTGTGTTCACAAGTTTTGTTAAAGCATCTACAAATTTTTCTAGAGTATCCACTTTTTCTAAAGATACCTTTCCATCTTCCACCATATCTAGTACAAAATGATACTGCACATCAATATGTTTCATCTTGGCATGGAAAGTAGGATTTTTCACCAAAAAAATAGCACTTTGACTATCACAGTAAATTGTAATTGTCCCTACATCAAACCTAATGTTAGAAAACAAATGTTTTAACCAGATTGCTTCTTTATAGGCATGTGTTGCTGCCATATATTATGCCCCTGTAGTGGAAAAAGTGACTTCAGCCTGCTGCTTACTCATCCAACTAACTGCACCACCATTCATCATGAAAATAGATCCACTGGTGGATCTTCTACTGCCAATGTCCCCTGCCCAATAAGAATCCACATGACCTCAAATGTTGAGAGTCCTCTATGATTAAACCAAATTTCCATGGTAACACAAATCATATCTAAAGTTCCCTTTAGATATTTGAACACTCTTTTCACAGCATCCCAATATGTCCTAGGATTTTCCATAAAATGACTAAGTACACCCACTGCTTGGGCAATTTATGTCCTTGTACAGACCATTGCATACATTAAACTTCCAACCGCACTAGCATAAGTCACTCTGGTCATGTCCTCCATCTCAGTAGGAGATTTTGGATAGTCTTCAATAAATAGCTTCATTCCCTGCAAAATTGGAATAACTAGCTACTTGCATTCATTCATACAAAATCTCTCCAGAATAGTATTAATATACTTTCTTTGACTGAGCCAAAGTTTTCTACTCTTCATGTCCCTGGTTTCTGTACCAAGAATATACCTAGCTGCACCAAGATATTTCATTTCGAACTTTGTAGACAACTGAAATTTTAGATTATAAATCATTAACTTACTATTGCCTATGAACAACATATCATCAACATAGAGAGCAATAATAATAACACGATCATTTTCAGCTTTGAAGTATACACAATGATTAGATTTTGATCTTACAAATCCTAATGACAAAACAAATGTGTCAAACTTTTGATACCACATTCTAGGTGATTGTTTTAATCCATACAAATATTTTTTCAACTTGCAAACCAAATTTTCTCTACTTTTTTCCACAAAGTGCTCTGGCTAGAACATATAAATTTCTTCTTCAAGGTCACCATGAAGAAATTTTGTCTTCACATATATCTTTTCAATCTCTAAGTCATATGCTACTACAAGTGACAAAAGAAATCTAATAGATGTCAGCTTAGCTACAGGAGAAAAGATTTCTCCATAATCAATTCCCTCTACCTGGGAATACCCCTTCACAACTAACCTTGCCTTATACTTTTCCACATTTCCATTTAGACCTATTTTCTTTTTAAATACCCATTTGCAGCCAACAACTTTTTTCCTTCAAGTAAGGGCACCAAACTCCAAGTATCATTCTTTTCTAATGATGCAATTTCTTCACTCATAGCTTCCAACCAAGAGTTTGAGTTAGGAATTCTAAATGCCTCTTTCACAGTCCCAGGCTCATCAATGCTAGAAATTAAAGCATAGGCACAAGTAGAATCTAACATAGAAAACCCATATCTATTAGGTTGCATTCTTTCATGTGTTGACCTCCTCACAGGCTGAGGCTGAGGTGATTCCTCTTCTTCAAAACTTTCAGAACTACTTGAGCTCTCCTCAGTTTTAGGTACATTTTGTATTTTCAATTCCTCTTTATCTGGCATCAAAAGAATTTCAACTACATCCTTGTTATCTTATGATTTTTTCTTTGACTATAGATCCAGAGTAGAAGGCTCTAGCTCACGAAAGATAACACTTTTGTTGTATAGAACCTTCTCTGTATCAAGATTCCAATGCTTGTATCCTTTTATGTTGACACTATAGCCAATAAAAATAAATTTAATAGCCTCGTTCTCCAATTTAGATCTTTTCTCATTCAACAAATATGCATATGCCTCACAGCCAAATACATGAACGTGTCTCAAAGAGGGCTTCCTTCTAGACCATGCTTCCAAAGGCGTCTTCTCAACAAGAGTGGAATTAGGAGAATGGTTTATCAAGTAACATGTTGTAGCCATTGCCTCAGCCCAAAACTTCTCCTCCAAGGTAGCACTACTCAGCATACTTCATGCTCTTTCCATCACTGTCATGTTGAACCTTTCAGCAACTCCATTTTTTTGTGGACTGAAGGGTCTAGTTTTATGTCTTTTAATCCCATGATCTTTATAGTACCTTTCAAACTCATGAGAATAAAACTCACTACCATTATTAGTCCTTAAATATTTCATTTTTCTTCTAGTTTTATTTTCTACAAGGTTTTTAAATTCCTTAAAATGACTAAACACTTCTACTTTACTTTTCAAAAAATATACAAATGCTCTTCTTGAATAATAATCAATGAAAGATACACAATATCTTGATTTAGACAAAGAAGGAACATTTACTGGACCAAAAATATTAGAATGAATGTAGTCAAGTAAATCAGAAGATTTGTGAGGACTGCAGTAAAATGAAACACGGTGTTGTTTACCATATATACAATGTTCACAAAACTTGAATTCAAGGTTACAATCACCAAGCCCTTCAACCAGGTTTTTATTTTTCAAGGTTTTCAAATTTTTTTCACCAATGTGGCCAAGCCTATGATGCCAAAGCATTGTCTTTTCTACTTGAAGTTTAACTTCCATAGAGTTTACACTATCATAAACATTTCTCTTCTTTTCTCCATGAGTATATTTTTGAGACTTTACAGAGACACTATTGCATTGTATAGCATGTTCATCCAACTTATACAAGGTACCAATATGAGCACCCCTTGCTAGCACCATTAATCCTCTAGTCATCTTGCAGCCATTTCTAGAGAACGTAACTTGCACTCCAATATCATTCAGCTTACTAAGAGAAAGTAAATTTTGAGCCAAACCTGGTATATGTATTACATCATCGATTCCCTTCACTCTTCCATCCAGGAATTGAATTTTGACTCTTCCACGACCAACTATTTGCAGAGATGAATCGCTTTCTAAATACACCTTTCTAATATCATATTTTTCATACTTATTGAACCAGTCTCTATGAGATGTCATGTGGAAAGATGCTTTAGAATTAATTAGCTAGACATCATCTGATGCCTGTGTAGCCAAGGCTACAATGAAGGTGTCTACACCACTCTACGAAGAATCATTGTTAGAAGAATTCTTCTTCTTTTTCTTCTCTTTACAATCCTTTCAGACATGACCAAGTTTCCCACAATTCCAACACTTCACCTTGGACTTCTTACCAAGAGACTTTGATCTCCCTTTTTATTTTGATTTGGAATTCTTGTCCTTCTTCTTGCATTTTTCTTTCAATCTCCCTCGAACAACAAAAGCCTACTTTGCCATCTATGAATATTTTCTTCTCATTTCTTCTGATGCATCTTAAAAGAGGAAGTAGTACTCCCAATAGCCATCACCAAGTGATCCCAAGAATCTAGAAAAGAGCATAACATCAACATACAACGATCTTCTTCATCAATGTTCACACCCACAGATGCTAATTGAGCAATCAACATGTTGAAAGTATTCAAGTGATCAGCAACAGATGCTCCTTCCTACATTTCCAAAGAGTACAACTTCTTTCACAAGAACAACTTATTCACCAAGGACTTGCCCTGATAAATAGCTCCCAATCTTTTCCACAAAGAAGATGCAGTCTTTTCTTCATGAACATTCAAAAGAATAGAGTCTACTAAACAGAGCCTTATCATCCCCTTTGATTTTTTTATCTGCAAGGTCCCAATCCTCTTGCTTCATGCCTATAGGCTTCATTCCAAACACAACAAGCCAAAGATTGTAGTCAACTAACATATCTTCCATTTTAAGTTTCCACAACTCAAAATTGCTTCCATTGAATTTCTCCATTTCAATCTTTCATGGCATGCTTTCCATCTTAATTTGTAATTCGAATTACTAGACTTCTACAAGACTCCCACTAAATAGGAATTGACAAAAAAAAAACCCAATGTACGCACAAGGATAACACAACTGACCAGACTTTGATACCACTTGTAAGGAAAGCTTAGGTGCGGAACCTACTCTCCTAATGTCAAAAACTCAGGGAAGAATGCAAATATGTCTTTGAATTTTATAATTATAGTTTAGTAAGACATACATGAAAAAGAATAATAGAAGAGAGAAATAACTCATACATAATTGAACACCAGATTTATGTGGGAAAACCCTTATGGGAGAAAAACCCACCACACCAAGAAAAGTATCTTTGTATTACAATAATGAAAATTACATACAAAAATCAAACTTCACTTTCTGATGTCAAAATAACAACAACATTCACTCACCAATCTTATACAAAACATTAATCTCACAATACAATGAATTCACTCAGATCAATCTATGATCAATATCGAATAGAAAATACATCAATCAAAAACCCCACAACTACCATCCATTACATATATCTCATCATGTTCATGGTCTATTGATCTTTCACATAGGAACGGTTTCAACTATTCAACTTCCAATAGTTTACATCCTACTTCTTTCATTGGCTGAGAATCACACCATGTTGGATCAACATTCAGTCAAAGAAGTTCAACTGGAATGGCATGTTGGTGAGATACTAGGACATCTCTCCCTGATGCCAAAATACCTAATCACATGGCTATCGACAAGACTATCGCTATTGGAAACACTCTAAGAAGTCATATTGGATTCACCAACCTATCGAAGAGACTTGCACTCTTGACAAGAGTTCATAATGACCACAAACCCATCATCCAAAAGTCTCTCAAATGACACCATCTGCCAATGACATGTGTCCACTCCCTATGAATTTTTGAAACTCCAAGTGGTCGCCACATCTGCCAGCTTGTTTAATCTCAGTCGTTCCCTGCTATCCTGTGATGGCACTTTGGTTGATCACGATATTGCAGATGACTACCACGTGTCCCATCTGATGATGTCGAAAGAGAATTTGTCAGTTAGGAAATTTCAAAACTTTCAAACTCTGCGACAAGTTTATAAAAAACATAGATGTCATGATGATAAAGGACGTTGGTCTGTAAGAAAATTCTATAACTTCCAAACTCTGTGATACGATTCCAAAGTTAACAACTCCAACGATCAGTTGACAATAGAGATTTAATAAAGGGTAACTCTACCAAGACTTAACAAAGATATAATCCAATAAGTTGAGACACCATATTCCAACAGTTCTGAGCTCATGCCATGAATCTATGGAATGCATTGGTAAGCAAGTAAACCAACCTTTAGGAATGCCTTCTAAAGTTCTTACAAAACAATTCATGATAATGTCTTCTTCTTCAATTTGAAAATATTCTATCAAATCAATGAAACATTGTACATGTTTGGGTATGTGCAAGATCATGATGGGTCAAAAATTGTCAATATGATGGGTATGTGGCTGACGACTTTTTTTTAACCCAAAATTGATGAAACAAAAAGAGTTTTTAAAGGAAATTCTCAAATTTCCTCCAATATAAATTATGCTTTATGTTGAATTTAATAAGTAATTATTATTCATTTTCTATTTGAATTATTACTAAAATATTGATTGATAGGCTTATTGAAAAAAATGTGTAGCTTTCAAACGGTATCACATTTTTTGAATCTAAAACATGCGTCACATTCTATGCTTCACATAGTATAGAATTAAAAAGAGAAAAAATGAAGTTCATGAATTTTTGACCAAGTTAAGGTGGTCAGAAATACAAGATTTTTTATTTTCTAAAAGTTGTAATAAAAAATTCATAATTAATTATTTACTTGGAAAAAAATTACGAAAAAATATGCATCACATTGGGACATGAGTCCTCTACTTATATCTAAAATCTTATAAAAAATTATTAACATTATTGGTTAGGGTGGTCAGACAGACACCTACTTCTTTTTTTTCCCTAAAATTTAAGTACTATTGCATTGAAATTTTAAATTTTCACCAAATAGATTTTTATTTTGTTAAACAAACCTAGTAGTTTAGAAACTACATTCAATTTTCTATAGATTCTATTTTTACATATTTTTAAAATAATATATATAACTTATTCAAATTTTTACATCAAGTTTCCTAACTCTAATTTTTCTGAATTTTTTGCCACTTAAGGGCCTATTTTTTCTGTAATGATCCTGCACATACCTGTTTTGATGTTAATTCTTCAAAATCATCTCTAAACTTGGGAAAATGTTCATTAATTCTTCTTGGGACAGAATGTGGGTAACCTTGGATTTTACTAAGATCTAAAGGGTTGTATCTTGCATATTTGAACACCTTCCTTTGCGGACAAGGTTGTGTTCTAAGCATGATATTACATCTTGTAGAAAATAACCATACATTTTGTGAATGAAAACTATTCCCTCTACAAATATTCAATTACAATATTTAACCTCCCTTGATTGTAGTGCTTAATTTCACTAAATAAGGGAACCAAATTTCTTTCCTAAGGAGTTAAAACATTTGAAGAATACCTAGAAATGTTGTAGTTGTTGCAAATTTTTTGGAAATATTGTAGATCTAGAACTATAATCACCTCTTCATTAGGTTCTTTTAACAGAGTCTCCACCTCTCTTCTTAGAGGACTGAACTTCAAACAACATGAAGTTCTTTCACAAATAATTTTCTTTCTGAGTTCCTTTCACCAACAGAGCACCACAGATCTTGAAGTTTTTTAGTGTCTAAAACAAATTCTTTCTCCAAGCTTGAAATTCTTCAATATTTGAACAAAATTCATAATGGAAAATAATAATGACTCAATGCAAATGGTATGACTTTGTTTCTAGATTCTTCAATGATAATTTTCTAAAATTCTCCCCAGTAGAGTTGCCATTTTGTTGGTGACTCAGATGGGAAAATAAGATGTCACAATAATTTTCAACCTCCAATTACAAATAATAGCTCAAGATTGGAATGACTCTTTGATAAGACAATCAGCACCTGGACTTCTGAGTGAATTCCCCAACAGAGTCTCCATTTTGTTGGTTATTTACACTGTAACCAGGTTGGTCTTCTAATCTACCTATGGAATTTCCAATTCCAATCAAGGGTAGCTCGAATAACTTGGACCAACTGACGATGATTTTAAAGACCTACACTTTGGGCTCTGCAAAACTCGGGAGGGTGATCCCTTAATGCATTTTAGAACCTCTACATCCTTAACATAAACAACATTAACAACAATAGATAATCTCATTTAATAGCTCAACATAATAGGATAATACCAAATAGAATTGGTTGTTCATTGATAATATCAACTATTTGGAGCATGAGATAACTACCACACATGGATTTAAAATGATTTTGAATTTATAAAATGTTTCTGAGATGCACTAAGCTATAAGATAAATCAGTGCCTAATTCTAGGTTATGGAGTCAAACACATAAAAAGAATTCATCAGTAAATAGACTTCAACCAATGGATTTAAATTGTTAATGCTTTGAATCAACTGTTAGTGTCTTACACCAACAATCTCACTCCTATTATCAATCAAATTCTCCTTACCAAATTCATCCTGCACAATTGAAATCATTGTTATCTTCTCAAAGTATTTAACCATTTCTTTGAAATAGACCCATAAACGACTAACACAATGTCATGAAATTTGAGAGGACAAACTCAAAGATACTTTGTATTATTGAATTCATATGATTAAACTATACAAGTATGGAGACAATTTGGAGATATTCATGAATGTTCACACACTTTTCATGATTTATTTGCATAAACTGGCTATATTTTCTCATGAAATCAGAAATTACAGCTTACAAACTCAAGAAATGACTCAAGACTTGGCATTTTCTATCTACCCAGCCCCATACAAAACCTCAGAACACTGAATAATGAGAAGAGAAGAGAAGAAATAGAATAATAAAAGTATCCAAAAGAAGCCCTAAAGCCGAGCCAGAGATGCCATCTAGAAACCTCTTCGTTGTTCATCA
This sequence comes from Sequoia sempervirens, assembly GCA_007258455.2. Lineage (NCBI taxonomy): Eukaryota > Viridiplantae > Streptophyta > Pinopsida > Cupressales > Cupressaceae > Sequoia > Sequoia sempervirens. The sequence continues at coordinate 145,996,614 of VDFB02026320.1, read as the reverse complement.
ACAAAAGAAAAGCATCGCTCCTCTCTTTGCAACAAAATTTGCCTCCAAATCTACCTTTGATGTGTATTTTTCTTCAACAAAAAAAATTCCCATGTGAAAATCTATTCATTTTACCCAGCTACATAAAAATAGCATCTATGCCAATGAAAATTATGTTTTTCCCTTATGCAATGCTTTGGCTACAAATATTTTACTTTAACAAAGTAAAATAGTATCCCCTCTACACTTTAATGTCTATTGATGCATATTACTTTATTTCACCTTGTATTTTATTGCCTAGCAATAAAATATTTCACTTTTATTTTTCATTCTCCAATAGAGAATATCACTTACAATTTACATTCATGTGCATTTTAAAATATTTTCCATTTTACTTGCTTCACTTTACCAAAGTGAGAACACTTCAAAAGTTTTACAGGGAAAATCAAATTTCACTCGTTTTTACTTCCAACACATATCTTCCCAGCAACATTTTATCTCACCTCATTTTATTTTACACTTACATGTAAAACATTCACCTTCATTTTAAAACCTTCATTTAACAAGGACCTACTTGATTTCATGAGGCTCATTTCTTTGAAAATGTCATCGGACATTTTAAAACATTTAAATGTTTTATCTTTACCTTTTTCCTTTTAAAATACTCATTTATTGTTGAACCTAGCATGCAAACCTCACTTGATCAACAAAAATTTCTCCCGGGCCAACCAAATATTTTCCCCTTCTAAAATATTAAATTATCAAGCCTTCATTTGTTCCTACCAGGGCCACCATACATGTGGTGGCTTCACGCCATTTCACGATAATTAAATGGTGTGCATGTTGGAATTGTGATCCAATGGGGAAGGGTTGAGATTTGGCTGGATTTGTGTCTTCAATCTCCTCCATTGATCATCCATTTTCCTCATTGACTCACATTTTATGCCCTAGTTTCTTTCACATTCATGCTTTGCAACCCATGAAAATGGTGGCAATGAACATTCGAGAGAAATTTTTGACTTATTTTCCCATCCATGGTAGTGCCCTCTGTAAAATCATCATCCACAATATTAAATGAACATCATTATAAGGCTCGATGGCAAACCTTTGCTTCATCATTTTTTATGAAATCCATCCTTTTCACCGTGCATATGGTGTTGATTTTATGTTTCCCCTATTTCATGCACATTGGAAATGTCCTTTGACAAGTATCAATATTGTGATTCCTTCATGGCACAACCTTTTTTGATCTACGATGGTGGAATTTTCTTTGAAGAATTTCAAATCCTTTTCAATCACTCCATTGTATGCATTATGCTCCATTTTGCAGTCTTAGAGCCACTCAATGTGCATCCCCTCTCTTGTGGCATGGAAATTTCAACATCTTCCAATATAGGCATGTGCCTTGTCGATATTCCCATATTCTATTTTCCTTTTTCCATTGATGGATACACATACATCTAAAACTAGCCCGTGCCCCTATCTTTTGATGGTTGCATTATGTGCATTCTTTAGTGCATACCCTAGCTGGTGTGGTGATCACTTCTGTGGATCTCCTTTTTTGCTCTATGGCGTCCACTTTATTTGAAGCTACTTTACACTTTCTTAATAATTTCTTTGTTTTTTTTTTAACAAGTCCTTTTGTGCTCAGCCTTTTATTATATGAAGGTTTCTAAAACATTTTCAACAATTCCATATTGGACATATGCATGCCTTGTCAATTGCATAAGCCTAAAACTTTCTTTTTTAAAATGTTTCAACATATCTATTGTGTATAGTGCATTGTGGAGTTCCACAAAATTTCAATGATCTAGATGATAATGCTTGCACTACATTTCATGTCCTCTATTTTGCTGAAGGCAATGCTGGAGCTTGGATGAAGTTGCCAAAAGGGGTCCCATCCATTTTAAATATACCAGTTGCATTTCCCTGAAAGATTATGAGTCTTTTCAACAAACATATCAAGTACATATTTTTCCACAATTCTTTGAGTTACTTGTCCTTCAAGACTTCCATCATTCACTTGCAGAGCACTTCCAATTACTACATCAATCCCTCCATGTTAAAAATGCTTTGATAAGCATTCACTTGATGCATTTGCAGCAATTTGGTACATAGTGCATTTGAAATTTCATAGGTGTAAGTTTTAGGAATATATACCACATAATTCGGGTATTTGAGAACTAACCTGAGTTTGAAAGATCTTTCTTTTAGTTGCAAATGTTGCATCATTGTTTAGATCATATATGCATATAGCCCTGAGAAATGTGATATTAACATGAGCATATGTCAGGCCCCCTATGGGTCCAACTAATAAAAATCTTCATTCTGAAACAAATTTTATTCTAAAATTGATTCGTAGGAAAGCTCTAAATGCATATTCAGTGAAAACAAAAACTAGGTTTTCATTAAAACCTGCTTCTAGGCACTTTTTAAAAATGAGAAAAACTGGCTGATTTGGCTTTAGAATCAGCTTTGAAAAGTAGCCAAATGACCTCCTAGAGCCATGAAAGCTTGTAGGCATGTAGAAATTAGTCCAAAGAATGCAATGTAAAAGAAATTTTGGAAAAATAGATGACAAGGCACATATCCACTATCAAAGTTGCTCAGTTGTACATTCTGCAACAATCAGCTATTCTAAACCAATTGAAACTCAAGAGATCACCTTGTTGCAAAAATATCAAATGAACTCCTAGAAAGATGCCATTGGACACAATAGATAATTTAGGTGTAATGAGCATGTGTGAAAAATGGATTAGCTTTAATAATCTCCCATCAAAAGATATTGAAGGTCAAAGTTGACCTATTAGAAAGGTTTTTGGAAAAGCAAATGCAAAATTGGATAAATTCCATTTGGTTTTGATCTCCTAAAAATAGAAAATCAACTCATAAACCTCTGAAAATTGACATGGGAGTTCATATTGCTATGGAGAATGTAGAACAACATTCAATTTGACTTTAAATTCAATAGGTTGCAAAATTCAAGCTCAAACATTAGGTTGCTTTGCAAAACTGAACATTTTCAAATAGCAAAAATGTGACAAAACCCTGCAACTTCAATATTTGAAACACTGACAAAATTCATCATGGGAAGATGAAATATGACAAGCCCACTCACTTAGGACACATGAGTGAGTCTACAAATGGGTTGTGCATGAAAATCAACATGCATTAAATTATGACCCTCCAAAGTAGGTCATTCAAGCAAGTTTATCAGGTGCGCTTCTGAAAGTGCAAAGCCAAAATTTTCAATATAAGCATCTCAAATTTGAAAAATTTGAGAGTGCCATCATGATCAAAGGCCTAATTAGATAATTTCAATGATGTAAATGTAGGACCATTATCACAAACTAAAGACAAGGGATATCCAAAGCAATTGATAATACCTGATTCAATGAAATTGATTACTACTTCAGAAGTACATTGCATGCAAGAGCCTCAGTCCATCTTGTGAAATAATTAGTAGTTTAGTGAGAATATACCTTTGGCCTATAGAAGAAGGTGGATTGATTGGACCTATTAAATTGCTTGAAGGGGGAGTGTTCCACACTTTTCTCTGGTGGCTGCAGTTTGACACACATGACAAGTTTTCACATGGTTGTGTGTGTCCTTAAACAATGTGGGCCAATAATAGCCATCCTTCATAATTTGATTTATAGTGGAAGGTGCAGATCCATGGCCAATGCCATATCTATCATCAAATTCTACCATAACCCTTGTAGATTCTTGCTTTCCCAAGCATCTTAAGTAGACATCTTAATGATTCTTGTTTTAATAGAACAACCCCCTTCAGCATGAAAATATCACTCTTCAGGCACAATTCTCTTCTTTGTACAACATTAAGGTGATCTTGACATTCTTGATTCAAAAGATAGTAAATAATATCATCATACCAATCCCCTAGATAAACAACTTCAATATTATAATGTTGGGTTGCAAGATCAAGACCCATTTCTGACATTGTTCTAGTAAGTCCTTTCCCTCTTACCAGCTTCATGGGCTGAATCTCAATATCATACTCCTATAACATAGTCACCCACTTAGCTCTGCATTCTCCCAGTTCATTTTGCATCAACAATAGCTTGATTGTAGGATCTAGCACTACTGCAAAGACCTTGTTCCTTAGATTATAGTGTCTAAATTTCTTCACAGCTCTAACCAAAGCATAGGCTTGCTTCTCCACACTTGGGTACCTTAGTTCTGCATCTTTCAAAGTTGTACCCATAAATGCTATGGGTTGTTCATTCCCTTGATCAAACTTTTGAGTCAACATGCCAGCATAGGAGTGATCAGAAGCAAATGAATATATGTAAAATGGCTTGGCATAATTAGGACTCAACAAGACCATAGCTTCAATAATAGCCCTTTTGATTTCTGCAAATGCTTCTTTATCCTCTACATTCCATTCAACTTTGGCTTCTTGATTTAACATAGCATTCAATGGCTTGACTATCTCAGTAAATCCGGTGATGAACTTTCTTACAAAGATAATCTTACCAAAAAATGATTTCATTTCTTTCTAGATAGCAAGTGGTTGAATATTTTGTATGGCTTCCACTCATTCAGGGTCAATAGCAATGCCTTGATCTAAAATAACATACTCCAACAGTTTTCCTTCAGTAACCCCAAAGATACATTTCTTTGGGTTAAGAGAGATGTTGAACTCTCTACACCTCTGAAATACCTTGCATAATTCTACTATATGATCACCTCGCCTTTTGGAGAAATTTGTTAGATTGTCCATATAAATTATTATGCACTTACCAATTATGTCCTTAAAAACAATGCACATAGCCCTCTGGAATGTATCCCTAGCATTGATCAAACCAAATGGTATTCTCCTATAAGGAAAAGTGCTCCACTTTGTGGTGAAGGCAGTCTTTTTCCTATCTTCATATTATACCATAACTTGGTTATACCTAGAGTAGCCATCTAAAAAAGACATCATTTGAGACCAATTAACAATCTGAAGTACTTCGTCCAATGAAGAAACATGAAAACTATTTTTTTTTCTAATGCTCTGTTAAGGTTCTTAAAATCCACACACAATTTTATCTCCCCATTCTTCTTTCTCATAGGAACTGGATTTGCAACCCAGGTTGAATTCCTAACTTGGAATATGATCCTAGCGAGCAATAGCTTTTGCACTTCCTTTTGGATTATGGGCTCCAGCAAGGAATTGATCGGACTTTGCCTCTACCTAAAAGGTCTTTCTCCTGACTTTAGAGGGATAGTATAAGTTATAATTGACATGTCATATGTCTTTAGGTACTCATAACTCCATGCCATCACATCTTGATACATATGCAAGGCATCGATGATTCCTTTTCTCTCCTCTAGAGTACACACTTTACCAATATAGATATTTTTGATATCATCTTGAGTCCCCATGTTGTATGTTTCACATTGTCCACGGATGGACTCCTTAGCATCTTGCTCCTGAACTCTGACCTTGTCCAGATCAAAAATCCTCTCTAGCTACGCCATTCCCCTTAGAATAATATTAGTCTTCAAATTAATAACCCCTTCCAAATCTATCTTTGCTTCTTGGGGCTCAACTTCACCAATGATCTGAGAAGTAAAGACATATAAACTTGTAATAAAATTCAAAATATTCTTATCATCTTCAAATACCTGAAATTTGTTCACATTGTCAGGGACTAAAGGTATTGGAGTCAGCTCTACAATAAACTTCTTCAATCCAGAGAGAGATAAAGGCTACAAGATACTAGTTTCCTAAGTTAAGGAGTTTGTAGCTTTTTTTATTATGTGGTATCAACTAAATGTTGAAGGCATCAAATCCCTAAATAAGTTCCCATAATCTATGCCTATAATTAGTCATCCTTTTGTCATGGCACAAGTACTGCTTTCTAATTTGCTTGACCACTAACTCAAAATCCCTAAAGACTTGCAAAATTTTGACCTTTTTCCTTAATGCCATAAACAACCCATGAATCAAAGCCTCATATTCTGCTACATTATTGGTACGATGAAACTGAAGTCTATGAGTAGCGAAGAAATTTTTACCTCTTAGACTGATTAGCTCAAATCTTGCCCCTGCTCCTTGCTTTGATTTAGATCCTTCAAACCTTAAAGTCCAACAACTAGCAACTGTAGACGTCCTTACCATATCCCTTGTATTGTTTTTGCTAGAAGATTCCTCAAAAAAATCTTCTTCCCTTTGGGATCCTCTTGAATATTTTGTATATTGATTCTGACTGTTGGAGTGGGGTTGATACAGTTTTGTACTTGTTCTACTACAACTTGGCACAAGTAGCATTCCAATTTAGAGTGGGATGCATTATGAACTCTACACCAATTAGGCAAGAGTAATTCTCCAAAATTCATTCCTCTACCCAAATGAATATTATCTTTAATGCACTTCTCAATGAATTCTTGGAAATTATCCAACAAGCTAAGTTGGTTATCTTCAGGATCATCATCATTAATTGGTTCCACCAAGTCTCTAGTACAATGAGATTATGTCATGAGGTCAATGGGTACAGTATGCAATATAATAATTTCTTCCACATCAAATTCTTCAAAAGGGGCCACCAACACATAATTATCCATGCTCACCTTTGATATCAGTATTTCATTCGAAGTATTTTGATATTCCATGATCACATATTTCATATTGGGCTCTCTTTCACTCTTGATCTAGTTTGGAATTCCCTTCCAGGGAATCCATATGTGGGATTGATCGGTTGATACATATCCATTCAGGGCCTTAGTAAAGTCTCTTCTGAAAATTAGACCATATGCATCAGGTATATATGCCACCTATATATTAATGACTTGTTGAATTCTGGGATTAGAAGCAATCTGCATGGGGATCATGTTCAATTCCCCTACAACATTAACTCTTGTTCTATCCAATTGAGTGACTTTCTTTTGGGATACAGTAGGGGTAATTCCTAAAGCTCCACAAAGGGTATCACATTGGTAGAAGCACCATAATCCAATAAGCAATTGTACAAGTTCTTACCAAATATACAGACATAAATCAAAAGTGGAGGAGTTTTTTCTCTTCCTTGAAACAAAGTTAAAGGGGTATCAACCTGGGCAACTTGACTCTTATCTTTCTCCTTCCCTTTTTCTCTAGGTTGTGTGCGAACTTGAATTTGATCTTTTACTACTTGAGAAATAGATTCTTTATTAACACTCCCACTGGCTAATCTATCTTGTGATACCAAACTCATACTGTAAGATACTAAAACTGCATTTCTAATAGTTGGGACTCTCAATAATTCAAATGCAGAGAGACTTACCATTAACTTCTTGAGTTCTTCTACAACATATATGGCCATCTACTCTATACTCAGGTTAGCACGAGACTTTTTGGGGCATTCCACCACCTTGTCTTTGCTTGTTTTAGTAGTCCTTCCTTTCGATGGATCCAGTTGTCCTTGATCATGAGAAAATTACTATCAAGGCACATGAGGATATGTTGAATTGTTGTTGGCATTAGGATCTGGAGGTGTGGTAAAGGTGTTTGGAGGAATAGAAGTGGTGAACGGGCCTCCATACTACGGGCGTCTATTTGGTAGATCTCTTAAGTCATGTTTCTTAACAGGCCACTAGAATGTCTATACCTCTTCAACATAAGTTTCTTCCTCATCCATGGGGCCATTATAATTCACAAGATTTTCATTAAACAACTATGTAATCTCATCTCCATTGCACACCTGATTTGCTTCCTCCTTAGAATGTCTTGATTCTTCTTCAGGCACATTCTCCTCACTCTGCAGAAAAGGAGTATGATTTAGCACCAACACTAATGAGTCATAAGGAGTAGATGGTACCAATTCCTGGTTACTCATATTATTCTCCACCTCATACTAAAAGATTGAAGCAGCTATGTAGAACTAGAGATAGTCTAATTTAGAATGTTGGCCTGTCTTATGAAGCCTATACTAGCCTAATTAAGTAGCATCAGCCAGGTATACACCATTTGGAGATTTCTCTTTATTAACTGGTTAATCCAATGGGATGGGAACAACCCCATTGTTAGGCCTTATATTCCAAGTCATGTTCTATCTAGGTGGTTTTCTTCTATCGAATCCTTTTCCACCAGCCTATCACTTATCATAGTTCTAGCCTGAAGATTGTCCCCTATCATAATTTTTCCATTTTCATAATTATTTCCTCTTTCAGGTTGTTGTCCCCTATCAAAGTGTTTTCCTTGTTGAAATTCCCAATTTTCTCTATTATGATTGGACTACATACTCCTTTGAGAAGCACAGAGTTGACTATTCTTGCTTCTCAAATAAGTGACCTCCATGTTTAGCTTCTTCACTTGTTCAGACAGCTCATCCAACCTTTCCTTGTTAGGATTATTATATGGAGTCTGGTTTGCATTGCTTTGAGGATATCCTATTGTAGCACCAGAACTTAGTGGCCGGCTCAGTACCTCAAAATTTTGCAAATATGTGGGGAAACCAGTCTAATGTTGTGGATGAAGGGGTTGATTAACATTTTGTTGGGGGTAGCTAACCATGGATGGAACTTGATTCATAATAGATACTAGGTGGGGAACTAGAGGAAATGGAGGTATCAAATTCATGATAGGAGTATGATTTTTAAGAGCCTGATCAAGAGTTGGGACCTATAGGGTGAGTAGTGGGTCCCAATGATGGGAAAGGACTAGACAAGTGTTGTCTTAAATTAGTGCTAACCTTTATAGCTTTTGTGTATGCATCAAGTAGGGTGGTTGGAGGATTGTTCCTCCATTTCATTAAGGTAGTTGTCAGACTATCCAGGCCCTCATAATAGACTTATAAAGTAGTGGAATCATCTATAGCGTAGGGAACCTTGTTGGTATCATCCTCATAATACTTCTTAGCCATGTCCAAATTAAAGGCCACCACATGGGACCTATCAGGCATTTCAAAAGTTTGTGCCACTGAAGGAGGGGAGAAGTTAGCCATGATTCTACCTTGAGGACCAATCACCCTCTGAGTGCCCTTGTCATAATGTTTAGCACATTCTAACACTAGCTCATAACACTAGATTGTAGGAGGGAAACTAGCCACATGAGCCAAACCTCATTCCACTAACCTTCGATCCAACAATGGGGGGTCCATTTGTGCCATTCTAGCCTTGAATTCCTCATACTCCCATTTTCCTACTTTGGTGTCACCAACCTTAGACCAAATGGACTACAATTTAGACTGAGAACCCTACTCTTTATGTCTACTTGATTTTCTCTACCTAAAAGATAGAATATCCTTCAGCACTTGAATCTATCTACTTGCTCACTATCTTGCTAGCCATCACTCTACCTAACTCATTCTGCATCCGAAAAGAAACCACAATAAATTCCCTTTATAATATCAACATTGAGGTTAGCCAACCATATACAATATCATTATAATCAATTAACCCAAGGTTATGATTAAAATCCCTTAAATTTAGCATAAAGCACAATCATTAAGAAATACAGGATTTTGAGCCATCTGGGGAAATCAAGCCAAGGAGGAAATCTGAGAAATTCTCTACTAAGTATATTTTAATGATAAAATATTGTTATCTAAAAATTAATCATCACAAGATGAATGAAAAGCATGTAACACCCTTTTAAATGATTCAAATCAAGCATGAGATGCTAAACCCATAACATTTCATTCTTTAACTTTTAAATCCTCCATATTGTGAGACTATTTTTGGGAAAATCCATTTGGGAAGAAAATACACGAGGTATGTGAAATTCTAGGCTTTACACACATCCGAGAAAACAAGGAGGTATAGAAGAAATCAAGAAATTTTGAGGGTGCAGTAATTCTGTGAAGGCCTCAAAATCCCAAAAACTAATGCATCTCATGATTTCACCCAAAATAATCAATCAATCAATAATTTGAAGTCTTTGGGCTCGAATATAATTTACTTTGTATCTCTCATCAGTTGTCCATTAGTTCTAAACATTCCCAGAGGAAAATTGGTGAAGATTGGTGCTACCCTAAATTTAACCATTGATTTCTTAAGCTTAAAACTTGTTAGAAATATATGACTAGATCATCACAGGTTGTAACCTCTATTGGAGCCAAGTCGGTGTGATATTTTTAATGTCTAGCCAACTAGTAGCTTTGAAAAATTGTGATTTTTATAGGTCGTTGTGACCTTCCAAGAGTCTCGTTGAACGCTTATACATTGGAGTCATCGGGATAACCTATGGTTTCTCGGTGAGAAGTCCTAGCGATGTGGAGTTTCTCGCTGAAAGCTTCACTTTCGAAGTCATTGGGGAGACTT
>VDFB02026320.1:145963058-145986287 GCA_007258455.2 Sequoia sempervirens | reverse complement strand
GCTCATTAAAAGCTTCTAGATGTGTGTTTGTTATTATTCCATAGGTGGTAATGGCTTGAGACACAAGAAATTTTAATTCTTCTTTTGGTTGTTTCTTTTGTGAAGTACTCATGTTTCCTTCAATTTCCTACATGATTAGCATATGTATGCTCTGCATACAAATTAGGGCTTATTCTAATGACACATTGCTAATAATTCATCAAAATTCACTATCCACACCCATTCACTTGCTAAAATTAGGTTGGTTCCCTTCAAATTAAATAGTATTTTCTTTCAAAAATTACCCAGAGGAAATATTACTTCACCAAAATCAAGCATTCATAAAAGAGTCTACGAAGCTCAAGATAAATATCAAGTTTCATTGATAATAGGGTCAAATAGACACAAAATTAGACTCTAGTAATCATGTTCCTTCTGGTATCTCAATACTTACTTTCCCTCACATACATTGAATATCATTTTAATTCATTAGTGACCTTATGAGTTTGTTACCTTGCATGTGGTGATGCATTATAGAAGCAATTGCATGCTTGAGGTGGTGCCAAGTACGTGCATTTCACCACATTCTTTAAATTCCTTAACAACTATTCACTAATTATCCTAAATTAAAGTACAATCCTAATAGGTTAGGGTTCACATCATGGAGCCTCTGATTTTTTCTCCATGGGCCACCTTCAAAAAGAAGGAAGTGAATGAAGCTAATGTGGCATGGTTGCGTGTCATGTTTTTCCATGCTGGAAAAGAGTGATCAAGTAGGAATCTGGCTCACAAGCTAAGAAAATAGGTTGAACTTGAGGATGAAACACCTGACATCTAACTCTAGAAAAGATCAGGTTGGATTTTCACTTATTAGGTGAAAGGGCACCATGTGCAAAGAGGACCAAAGTGTGGAAAAATAGGACTGATACAATTTATACAAAATCAATTTAATAAAATTTTGATCTCTGGTGATGACAAAAAGAGAAACCAACAAACAAATTTAGCTGAAGGATAAAAAAATTACAAACTTGGGAAAGGCCTCCCCAAAATAAAATCAAGTAGTTTAGAAATCACCAGGTGTAAGGACATGTTAGGTAAAACATGAACATTGCACAATTTTCAATATTGTTAGACCACTAGCACTCAACACTCAAAAACTTTTGAAACTGAATAAGTGATTAAACTTAAAAGGACTTAGAATTTGTAAACTTAAAAGCTAGAGAGATTGCTAATATTACTTGGGGTTGGGAATTTTGGAACAAGGCCTTCCTTTTACCATTCCCTTCAAAAGACCCAACCAGCGCCAACAAGAAGCTAGGAAAAGCAAGAAAAAGGAGGTCCACATTTTGCCAAGGGGAAAATGGGACATGTTGTGAGACCACACAACAATGTTCCCATGTGGTTTAGAGATAATGATAAAAGGGGCTATGAGGTGTTATATTAATATTTTTAGGTTCTTGATCATGTGGAAAAAGAAGTGTCTTCAACAGTGTGTGAACTATGAGGCAGTGTTGTCTATGAAAAATGAGATTGCTTTCCATTTCTCCATAGTAAAGGTTCTAGTGTTGCAGAACTCAGAGTTTACTTATAATGATTATATCCACCTTCCCTTGAACTTTCATGTGTTGATTTGTTTCACAAGATTTTCTTATGTGTTAGATGTTTGTGCTAGTATGTCTAGTTACACAAAATGAAGGTATTTTTGAGTTTCAAGTGATTGCAGCAATTGTGCAATATATTATTATGGTGCTAGGGTATTGAGAGATAGTGTATAAATGATGTGGAGTGTTTTTTTGTGGTCCACAAGATGTTTCTAGACTTTGAGAAGTGTGTTTAAAGTTGATTTTTGGTGTTAGTGCAAGTTTGGTTGACTTGACATTCTAGCACTAATTACAAAGGATAATTGTTGATTGAGGAAGTGTTGAGAAGCATGTTTGGATTAAATTTATATTGTGGAAGTGTTTGGTTCTGACCTATTTGGTGTTACATGGTAGAGGTGTATATGTTTCATTAATGTCAACCTCATTGAGATTGTTTTAGGTCATGGAGGGTATAAATGCAAGGTGAATTATTATGTAGATTAAGTGTAAAGTGTGTATGATGTGAAATATGTGAAAGTGGTTGAGTGCTGATCTAACTGTGACAAGGTGAATTGTTGTGTAGATTAAGTGTAAAGTGTGTGATGTGAAAGATGCTAATGTGTTCAATAGTGTTGATCTAAGTGTGACATTTAATGCTTATGACTTCCTAATGTAGTGAGTAGAAGGTGTCTACATTTTAGTCTGTTTGATGTGTTTTTGTGCTTTAGTGGAGGGTATGTGTAGGATCATGATGGGCCAAAAAGTGGCGATATGATGGGTATGTGTAGGGTATGTGGCTGACGAATTTTTTTAACCCAAAATTGTGATGTAGGAGCATCCAGTGGTGTAAGGGCAATCTTGCATCACCTAAAAATAGTTAAATTTCAAGTTTCTTGGTTTTCAGATGTTTTTACATTTTTGGATACCCTTTTCGTCATAATGAAATTCCCAATTTACAGTTTTTAGTTTCTATTCCTGGGTTGAAAGATATTGCAGTTTTAGTTTCCCAGATTTGTACCTAAAAATATTTCGAGTTGGATTTGAGACACTTAGAGCTCCCGGAATGGCCCCAAAACTTGACAAAATTGGCGTAGCGGATTTCAAGTGCATTCTTGACTTCGAGACCTTTCTAACGGTTTAAATAGTTTGCAAATCAAAGCCCTAGATCAAAAGTTATGGCCCCAGGAAGTTGGCGCACTTTCTAGAAGATACAATTGCAAATGTTCTTTTGAAATTTGAACTTCAAGTTGTAATTTTTGGTGCCAAACCTCCTAAACTCAAATTTTAATGTTGTTTTGGCTCCAAACTAAAGATGAGCTCTATTTATAGGCGAGTTGCTAATTTTTTGGGTAGCTTTTTGGGGACAAGCTCGCATATTGCGAAAGGGTTATTTTGTAGCTTTCTGTAACTTGCATGTGTTATATAACTTGGGGATTGAGATCCTCTACATGTAAGAAGCTCCATTTTCTGAATAATAAAATTTCTCTTGTTTGTTGGTTATTTTCTGTGTCTCATGTTGTGCCCTCATCAAGTGGTATCAGAGCGGGTTTTCTTGAGTGTGTGGACAGATCACCAATCATGAGGCAGTTCACACCAGGACCGTGGTTGTGGGTCGAGGTCAAGAAAGATGCCTCCAAGAGTGATTCTTGGTAGGCGTGGTGGTGACAGAGGTGGTCGAGGTGGCAGAGATTTTGGTGGAAGAGATGGACTATCATCACTCCAGAGACAGATTGATGTGGTACAAGAGCAGTTGAAAAGAGGGTTAAACCTAAGGGAGGAAAGTGAGGATGAAGGAGAGGAAGAAGGTTCAGATGTAGAAGAGGAAGAAGAAGCAATTGATCAAGACCAAATGAGGCTAATAAGGGCCATTTCAAAGATCGGGAAAAGACCCAGAGTAGAAGTCCCCAGTTATTCCAGAAGTTTGAACCCGGAAGAGTTGACTGACTGGATCAACGAGCTAGAAGAATATTTTGAGTATGAGGAAATAGAGGACCCGAATCAGGTTAAGTTTGCGAAAATGAAGCTAAAGGGCCATGCCAATATTTGGTGGAAAGAGGTCAAGTTGGAAAGAAATCAAAGAGGAAAAGTCAAGATCACTAGATGGGATCGCATGGTAGAGAAACTGAAGAAGCAATTCATACCAGTGGACTACGAGTTAGATATGTTGAAGAAATTGCAAGGGTTGAAGCAAGGAAGTAGATCTGTGAAAGAATATACTAAATATTTTCACAAGATAATCATCAGAATGAGTCACACAGAGGTCAATAAGGATTACGACCGAGCATTCAGGAGGAGTTAAGCCTAGTTAGAATGACCACCATTGAGGATGTGTATCAGTTTGCTCTAAAGGTGGAAGAGAAGTTGAACAAAAGATTTTATGGCAAGCAAAAAGGATGAGGAGGTCAAAGTGGAAGGGGCAATGGTAGACCTTCAAGAAGCTGAAATGATGACAAAAAAAAAAGTGAAGATGTGGGTACAAGCCGAAGCCAAAGGAATGACAACTTCTACCGCCCTCATGATCAAAATAGTGGTGATCAAAGAGGTAGAGGATGAGGGAGATATGGACAAGGATCTGGAAGGGGTAGTTTCAGAGGAATGTGTTTCCAGTGTGGTGAAGAAGGGAATCAAGCCTATCAATGTACACAACACCAAGGAAGGGCAGACAAAAAGCTAGAAGGTCATGGAAGGGTTGCGCATGTAGATGAGGAGGCCCAATCAACATCTCAGATGATGTCGAAAGGAGAAACCCTAGTGATTAGGGTGAACCCTAGCTTAATCGGGCTATTGAAAAGGAACCGTAAATCGTGAGGAAGAATTTGTTTCGCATAAGCAGTAAGTGTGGAAGGAAAAATGTTGTGGATGCCATTATTGATGGTGGGGAGCACCGATAATCTGGTGTCAAAAGAGATGGTCACAAAGTTGAAGCTGAAGAGGGAAAGGCACTCGCATTTGTATTGGATTGCCTAGTTGCAGAAAGACCACAAAGTTTTGTTCAATGAGCAGTTCCTAGTAAAGTTCAAGATCTGGAGCTACCATGATGAGGTAATTCTATGATATCATCCCCATGGATGTACGTCACATGTTGCCGGGGAGGCCGTAGTTCGGGATACAAAGTAAGCTATACATGATGGCCATGCAAACACTTATTCCTTGACAAAGGATGGGGTTCGTCACAAGCTGAAACCCCTGAAGGAGACCGAAGAAAAGGTATGCAGTAGTGCTAGAATTTGTTATGTAGATGGAAGAAATTTTTTAGAAGGTATGAAACATGAGCATGTGTGTTATGCATTGATTCCTAGGAGTGAGTAAGGGGAGGATATGAGAAGGTTCCGTAATACTTCGATGTTGGATGAGTTTCAAGATATTACTTCATAATGTAAATTCTGAGGGTTTACCACCAATAAGAAAGATCAGTCATCAGATTGACTTAATTCCTAGAGCCAGTTTGCCAAATAAGGCAGCTCATAGAATCACTCCAACAGAAAATGAGGAGTTGAACAAACAAGTTCAAGAGTTGTTGAGAAAAGGGTCTATGCGGGGAGAGTTTGAGTCCATGTGTAGCAAATTCCCACAAGACAGCACCAAAGTGCAAAGGACGGGAGGGAGGGATGTACAGATTCCCCAGCCATAAACAAGATAACAATCAAGTACAATTTCCCCTACCAAGGATGGATGACCCGGGATGGACTGCTTCAGTGGAGCTCAATACTCACAAGCACTGATCCTCAAGAGTGGATACACGTACAGATCCGTGATTTGAGGGAGATGAATGGAAGACTACCTTCAAGACCGTAGAGGGCTTGTATGAGGGTTAGTCATGCCTTTGGGCTAACCATCAATCGTATAATATCTCATGCAGCTCATGAATGAGGTACTAAAAAAGAATTTTTGGGAAGTTTTGTTATTGTGTATTTAGATGATATTTTGATTTTCAGTAAGACATTGGATGAGCATCTGATGCATATTTGGAGAGCCTTTGAAAAGTTAAGAGAAGAGAAACTATTGATTAATCTAAAGAAGTGCAGTTTTGTGAAGAGGGAGTTAGTGTACTTGGGGTTTGTTATCTCAGGAGAAGGTCTCAAGATGGACCCAGAGAAGGTAAAGGCTATTCTGGAATGGCCTACCCCAAAAACTGCTACTGAGGTGAGATCTTTTCATGGTTTGGCTAGCTTTTATAGAAAGTTCATTAGAAAATTTAGTAGAATTTGTGGACCCCTGACTGAAACAATGAGAGGGCATAGAAAAGAATTCAAGTGGAGCATTGGAGCAGAAAAAAGTTTTGAACTGTTGAAGTACAAGGTGACTGAGCAACCTATTCTAGCCCTCCCAAATTTCAACAAGGTGTTTCAGGTGGATTGTGATGCCAGTGGTTGTGCCATTGGAGCAATGTTGAGCCAGGAAGGTAAGCCCATTGCCTATTTCAGTGAAAAGTTATATGATGCCAAGAAAAAGTATTTTGTATATGATCAGGAATTTTATGCAATAGTTCAAGCATTAAAGAAATGGAGACATTATTTGTTGCCGAAGGAACTTTTTCTATATACTGATCATCAGGCATTGCAGTACCTAAATAGTCAGGGAAAATTAAATCAGAGGCATATGAAATGGGTAGAGTTTTTGCAGAGTTATACCTTTGCTTTGAAACATAGGAGTGGGAAGTCAAATAGGGTTGCAGATGCTTTAAGTAGGAGGCATACATTGATGACAAAGATGCAAATTGAAGTGGTTGGGTTCAATGAACTCAAGACACTGTATGCAGAAGATCCTGATTTTGCAGAGGCTTGGAAAGCTTGCAAGGAACCTGTTATAGTGGACATGACAAGGTGGCTAGATTTCATAATCCAGGATGACATGTTATTTAAGAGAAGTCAATTATGTATCCTAAGGAGTTCCATGAGGGAGAACCTGATAAAGGAGAAGTATAGTGGAGGAATGGCAGGACATTTGGTAGGGATAAGACCATTGCCATTATTAGTGAGCA
Organism: Sequoia sempervirens; assembly: GCA_007258455.2. NCBI lineage: Eukaryota > Viridiplantae > Streptophyta > Pinopsida > Cupressales > Cupressaceae > Sequoia > Sequoia sempervirens. The sequence goes on along the minus strand of VDFB02026320.1, from coordinate 145,979,747 downwards.
TTATTATTGGCCTCAGTTGTCACAGGATGTGAATAATTTTGTACAAAGTTGTAGGGTATGTCAGATGGCTAAAGGAGTGAGCCAGAGTACAGGCTTATATCAGCCCTTACCTATACCAGAGAGGCCATGGGAGGATATAAATATGGAATTTGTTCTTGGTTTGCCAAGGACACAACGAGGGAATGATATAGTCTTTGTGGTGGTTGATAGGTTTTCAAAGATGGCACATTTCATTCCATGTCAGAAGACCCATGATGCAGTCCACATTGCTAACTTGTTCTTCAAAGAGGTGGTGAGGCTACATGGTCTACCAAAGAGTATTGCTCGTGATCGATGACAATCTCAAATTTTGTGGGGGTACTTTTGGAGGACCTTGTGGAAGAAGCTGAAGATAGAGCTAAAGTTCAATTGGCACACCATCCACAAATAGATGCAAAACAGAGGTTGTTAATAGGAGTCTGGGTAACCTACTGAGATGTTTGGTAGGGGATAAACCCAAGGTATGGGACTTGATCTTACCCTAGGCAAAATTTTCTTACAACAATTCTGTCAATAGAAGCACTCGTAGATCACCATTCCAGATTGTGTGTATGGAGGTAGCCCTGCAACGTTCTTAATCGAAAGCAATATGGGACCACGAGAAGAAAATAAGTGTTGAAGCCGAAGATTTTGTAGAACACATCAAGGATATATATGAGAAGGTAAGAGAACATATTAACAAGGTGAATATGCAGTATAAGGCTAAGGCAGATCAGAAGTGAAGGTATAAGGAGTTTCAGATTGGTGATGAAGTGATGGTCCACTTGAGGAAAGAAAGGTTTCTAGTGGGAACATATAACAAATTGAAGATTAAAAGTTCGGTCCCTATAAAATTTTGAAGAGGCATGATTCAGGGAATGCATATGAGGTGGAGTTTCCAAATGGATTCAACATTTCCACTGTGTTCAACATTTCAGATTTGAAAGAGTATCATGAAGGTGGCGCAGAGGAAGTACCAATGATGGAACACTATGGGATTCCATTACCTACTTTAGAAAAGGTAGAGATTGAGGAAATCTTGGATAGTTGTGTGGGAAGGAGTACCAGAAATAGGCAGTATGAAGAATATCTGGTGAAATGGAGAGGAAGGCCTATGGAAGATTCATCCTGGCTATCTAAGGTAGCAGTTGACTAGTTGGGTTTTCCTGAACCATCTGATACATGACGGGGTCGCTTCTCAAATTACCCTGGGTGTCTGATGCAGGAGCATCCAGTGGTGTAAGGGCAATCTTGCATCACCCAAAAATAGTTAAATTTCAAGTTTGTCAGTTTTCAGATGTTTTAACATTTTTGGATACCCTTTTCGTCATAATGAAATTCACAATTTACAGTTTTTATTTTCTATTCCTGGGTTGAAAGATATTGCAGTTTTAGTTTCCCAGATTTGCACCTGAAAATCTTCTAAGTTGGATTTGAGGCACTTAGACCTCCTGGAATGGGCTTGAAACTTGCTCTAATCAGCGTAGCAAATTTTAAGAGCGTTCTTGACTCCAAGACCTTTCCAACGATTCAAACGGTTTGAGAATCGAAGCCCCAGATCAAAAGTTATGGCCCCAGGAAGTTGGTGCACTTTCTAGAAGATACAATTGCAAATGTTCTTTTAAAATTTGAACTTCAAGTTGTAATTTTGGTGCCAAACCACCTAAACTCAAAATTTGAATTTTTTGGCTCCAAACTAAGGAGGAGCTCTATTTATGGGTTTCTAATTTTTGGGTAGCTTTTTGGGGACAAGCTCGTGATATTAGAAAGAGTTATTATGTAGCTTTCTGTAACTTGCATGTGTTGTATAACTTGGGGATTGAGATCCTCTACATGTAAGAAGCTCCATTTTCTGAATAATAAAATTCTCTTGTTTGTGGGTTATTTTTTCTGGTTCTGGGTCAGGCCCTCATCAAATTGATAAAATGAAAAGGGATTTTAAAGGAGATTCTCATCTTTCCACCAATATAAATTATGTTTTACTTTGAATTTAATAAATAATTATCATTTAATTTCTATTTTGAATTATGACTAAAGTCCCGATTGATAGGTTGATTGAAAAATATCTATAGCTTTCAAACAAGATCACATTTTTAATCCAAAACATGTGTCACATTCTATATTTCACATACTATTAGATTAAATATATATATATATATTGAATATCATGAATTTTTGACCAAGTTAAGGTAGTCGACATACAAGTTTTTATATTTTTTAAAATTTGTAAACAAAAATCCATAATTAATTATTTACTTGGAAAAAAATTACAAAAAAATATGCATCACATTAGGACATGAGTTCTCTACTTGTATCTAAAATCTTGTAAAAAATATTATCATTTTATTGTGGTTAGGGTGGTCACACAAACACCTACTTATTTTTTCCCTAAAATTTAAGTACTATTGCATTGAAATTTAAAATTTTTACCAAATAGATTTATTTATTTTTTAAATAAACCTAGTATTTACTTAAGGGCCTATTTTTTCCATGATGATTCTGCACATACCCTGGAACTATACCTTTTACATTTCAGATATGCATTGTTAGAAGCTCAAATTGGTAGTGAGCCAAGACTTATTTCTAATTTCTTCTATATAGTGACTCCTTTAGAAGTGATCCACCAACAATGAGCCTTTCTTTATCTTTATAGGTAGTGAACCCTTGGAAGTGAGCCTTATTATATTAGGTGTTTCAATTCATATATTAGTGAGCAAATCCTCACTGTGGTTTTTACCTTCTTAGGCTTTCCATGTAAATCTAGTTTTCTTATGTGTATGATGTGTTTTTCTTCCTACTTTACATGATTACATTTTTTTAATTCATGTTAAGGGTTTAATGGTGGATAATGGTTTAAGAAACTGTAATGTTGATCTAAATGCTAATAAGGGTTTATGGTGTTTTAAAAGTATACAACTGATTCACCCCCCACTCAGTTGTCCTCTGCATCTAATAGGAACAACACATGAAGACCAAAAATATCTTAGGTCAACATGCGAGATACAAAAATGTCTTAACACCTTGCACCATTCCCATAAGGAACAAATATAATGCATTCACAACACAAAGACAAATAAAGATATAAATAAATTAATTTCATGATATATTCACTTTTTTTGTATCTTTGTGTCAATAATAACAACAATAGTCATCCAAAAAAAATAGACAAACACCAATACATGTATGCTAGGAAGAACATCACAACAGATCACATCATGTCCAAGAAAACACATAAAAATATATAAGATGGTACTACACATGTGATTTCTTATATAAAATATTTCTTTTATCCCAATATTTTTCATCATAAATGCAAGGAAAATAATATTCTAACGAAACTACAAAAATAATGGTACAAGGAGAAGTACATAGTTCAACACATGGTGAGTCACTCTCCTTAGGAGGATCATCATGGTAATGTCCATCGAGATTCAATGAATTATAAAATATAAGATATAATTTGTTATGGTCTTCTTTTTATTCTTATGTTTCTCTCATCTTTATGGTGATGATGAGGATGAATGGGTGGGAGGCATCTGATCAAAATTTGGGTGGATGGTTCATTGGTCATTAGGTAATGTCTTATATTCTTCAACAAGTTGATGAGCCATAGCTCAATGTTTTCGTTTAAATTCTTATACACCTCTATTTCTTCTTGCACAAGCTTTAGCTTATGAAGGGGTAACCAAGGTGTTCCCCAATATTGGTCTCTTTTCTTCCTTTGCAAGAGGAGTCAAGAGTTGTGGAACCATTGATAATTGGTTTTCTTTTAGAGGCACAAAGTTTATTACATGATTATGCCTTCATTTATTTTAGAATGATGGAGGTGTGTACATTTCAAGTGGTCTAGAGAGGATATCTAATTTGGATTGAGTTTCATTCACTACTAGTGGTGTAGGAGGAAAAACTATCAAAGTCACTAGAGATCAAGGAACCTTAGGTGGGATATTACTAAGGGATCATTTGGTTATACACTTAGCTTTAAACTTTTGATTTAAGTAATAAATAGAAAATATTCATGCAATTTAATAGGTTGTATTTGATGAGGCCAAAAGTAATCTAGCAAAAAAAATTCATAAGAGGGAAAAGGTTTAAATCCACAATGGTATTGAAATGGATATTTAAGATATTTGTGATAATTGACAAGATTGCATTCATGGAGCTTATCCATGGGTGACCTAACCTCATGTGAAATTGGTCTGATATCAAGATTATTATAAATGAAACATCCATTTTTTAGGTCTAACCCTTATTGGGAGAGTTATGGAACCAATTTTATGGTTAATAAAACCATCATGAGCCTATCAAAATAATTTTGATTGTTCATAATTTTCCTTATAGATTTCATGCACATAATAAGAATTCTTTAGTGGTCGTATTTAATTCACATATGGTATCATTGAATATTCCCCTTATGGTTTTACCATTGATTATACTAGTGATATAAAGAGGACCATCAAGTGCAATTATATAAGTATCAATATGTGTGAAAGATATGTCAGGAAAAGGATTGGTTTGACCTTTATGAGGTTGAACTTCAATTTTGTTTGCAATGTTGGATATATTTTTATCATCTTCTTCATTATCACTATATTGGAAAAGGTTTGATGAATGTATTGTCAATAGATTTGTAAATATTTGCAACTTCTAGTTAGGTTGCATGACTAATTTTTTTCCTTGTCATTTTCAAAGGCCAACTAGATTTTATTAGAGTCAATTGATGAGGTCTTGCACTTGGTTCTTAGGACACATACATATTTTTTCATTGTGTCCACATGTATGATGATATTTCCAAAAGGATTTTGCATTAAATTTAGTGGATGGATAAGTTGTTCGAAAAGGCATAATATGTGGAAGTTGAATCATATTATTGCTTAACAATTGTAACATAATAGTGTGGAAAGAATCATGAAATTGTGAAAATTTCATATCTATTTGCTTAAATTAATATAGTATTGTAGCTGCAATAGCGACTTGTATTTCAATAATATTAGTGACAAGGATTATTTATCTTGATAATATTATTCTTTCCTTTTTAAATGATTCATAGTTGTTTTCAGGTACAAATTTGGATTGACAAGTAGGAACCAGTGAAGGTATACCTTCATATTGACTAAACAATATCTCATAATCATGAAGGGCCATAAATAAATGTTTAAATAATGGAAATTTAATCAATAGTATCTAACTATAATATTAGGTTGTAAGTTTCCTATGAACACTCTTTGAATTTTGGTGTACAAAAGACTAGGATATTTGTGAGTAAAGAGCTTGGTATCATCCTATAAAATCAAACACCTTCTCTTTAGGTCCTTATTTGCAATGAACTAAATTCATTAATGAAACTTTATATCTAATGTTCGCTTGAAAATGTTGAATGAATTCATTAACTAATTGCATAAATGACACTATTGAGTTATTTTAAAGTAAAAAAAAAACTAATCAATGTTCATATGTTTCAATGATGTAGGAAATATTTTTGCTAGGACCACATCTTAAAAAATCAAGTCAGTACATAAGGTGCTAAAAGTTGACACATGGTTATTAGGATCTCCTTTACAATTGTATTTTTCAAAGCGATGTATTCTAATTTTTTGTGGTATGGGTATCTTTAAGATCTGGAAAAAAATAATACACTACATGTGAGGTATCTTGGAGGATTTCCATAGGAATTATTTTGGTTTAAGTTTTAAATTTCTTTTTTTAATGATGATTTTTTTTTCAAAAGTTGTTTTATCACATGATCATTTTGTAGCATGTTTTGGAAATTTGTTGAGTGTGGTGAACTATTAGGGATGACTGGTGAGTTTCTTTTATGTTTAGGATGGGTGAGGAATATGGAGGTATGATAGGTGAATAGACAAAACTATAAGGATTCCCACAAGAAAGACATAATCTTGAGGTTAAACCATTTTCATGTTGTTTTGTTGATGTTATGACTATAGGTGTAAAGATTGGAATAGAAGGCATTGCTATAAGAGAGGAGACTTATTTTCCTAATTGTCTTTGAGTGTTATTAAAGGCTTCAATGCAACTAGCTTCTCGACAAGAATTTCTACATCTACTATATGACCTAGACTATGCAAAAATCTTAATAAATTGGAAAAATGAAACCATATTAGAGTTTCACTTTAGGATTTTGTACTTCTTATTAATTTTTGTTTAGAATTTGGGGTTAGCAAGGTGTACCATACAAAAATGGATCTTTGAAAATTTTCACATGGTCATTTAGGTCTTTTTCCTATGATGCTTTGCCTAGTTTTCTTAGATTTAATGTTGTAATGTAACATAAATTCACATTAGCTCTTGAATATTTAAATTATTAAGATTTTATGATGTCTTGTAAAAGTGTTGTGAAGTGTTGTAACACATTTATACACTTTTCTAGACTCTTCTTATTATAATTAATCTAAATGCTCCCCTTTTATCCCTTACCAAGCCTTATTTTAAAGTGTTGTAAAGTCTTGTAACAAAATTTCATGCTTCTATAGGCTTGTCACCACTAATTACACCTTTCTTATGTTTTATTTGGCCCCTTTATGTACTTACAGGCCTTAATTAAGTGTATTTTTTAATATAAACCTAACAAATATCATTAAATGCAAATTAATCTCTGACGTCCACTTGCATACCTTGAGTGGGACCCATTCACCATGGGTGGTGAATGAGTCCCTCTTGGCACAAAATTCAAAATAAATTCAAATTTATTTTGGGTTTTTATTCATTAAAATCTTAGGTTAGCCTGTAATGTTGTATTTTTAGGAAATTAGGGCATAAGTGTGTATAAATAAGTAATATTCTATTCATTTCAAACCCCATTCAATCTCATCAACTCATTCAAGAATTCATTCATCAACAAAATCATATCATTCATTCAATCAAGCAACTATCAAGCATCTTGGAGCAACCATCGACATATCTTTAGACTTCAACAATAATGGTTTGGTGATTTTATGACACTTGCATGTTATTTTTTCATCATTCCTTTCTTATTTAATTTCATTATGAAGGGTTTGATTACCAATTTAGGGTTTTCCCAAGGAAAACCACTATACTCTAACCCTTAGCCATTTTCCCCCTCTTTGCATGTGTGAATGTAGGTTTTGTAGGAAGATTTGTCAAAGAGATAGGTGTTGAAAAGTGGTCAACAAGTCATCAAAGATATTCAAGTGAAGAAAGACCTAATTCAAGCTTAGAGACATCATTTAACCCATTTTCTACATATTTGGATCCATCAACCTGATAGGCAGACAAGTGAAAATCTAGACCCATAGAGTTGAATTCAAAATTTGTAGATTTTTGTAGGTGAACTAATTTGCCATCTATGGAGAATGAGTCCCAGTACTAGGTTGGAAAAAGCATTTTCTGAGGTTTTCAATTCTTAGCACCCCGAAACCTATTTCAGTGGAATTTACCAGAAGCAGAACCAATTCACCATCTATGGTGAATGAGTCCCAATGGTCATCAACAATAATTTATGAAGCATTCCAGAATCAACATTCTACCTCCAAGTGCATACCATTTAGTTTCATTAAGTTTTATTTTCATTTGTTTATGTTTCTAGTTCATTTTTTACATACAACACTATGTTTTCAAACATCTCATATTTCTTAGGTTTTGTATAAACAATCAATCCATTTTATCAATTTACTGTATTTAGATAATTACATTTAGGAATATTTTCATTATACTTGCATTAGTTTGATGAGCCACCTATATTTTTTGGGGGGTCTATCTCTCTCCTTTAGGTGAAAAACCCTATTCGAGTAATAGAGCCATAGCCCCCTACAACCAAAAATCTATGGTTCACAAGGACATGAGATAAACTTACAACCTAGAAGGTGATTCAACTGTCTCATGGGTCCCAAATTATTTTTTAAATGAGATAGTTTTAGCATGGAATGAAATGATATGACAATAAATTTATAGATGTGTGAAGAGGTCTTAAGCCCTAAACAAGGATCCCAAAGATGACTCTTCATTAAAACCATCCTGAACCCTTGAATTACCTCAGATTATGAAAGGACACTAGGTTTGGCTCCAATACTTTCCCTCCAACTTGGGTGCCCAAAGTTGGGAGATAAAATATTACATTAATTTCAATCAATGATGGAATACAATGAATCACTTGTTGCATCATTCCACGCTCCCACTTAGTTGATCCCAATAGTCATTCATTTTTCCTTTTATTTATCCTTTATTATCTCATTTTAGGCATCCACATGTGGGGAAAACAATATTAAATATTTATGTCCACAACTCACCTTTGGGTAAACCCACAAAACTAGTTTACAATTCCATTGAAGAAGAAAAAATGCATTTTGGGATAGAAAACACTTTAGGGGGTTTTCTAGAGGGGGGAAGGTTCGCTAGAAGGGTGGGGGGTTCACTAGAACCCTTTAAAGCATTCGCTAGAAGGAGTGGTTTGCTATAACACCCCCCTCCCCCTCACTCCCATTCTAGAGAAACCCCTTTTAATAGGTTTTCATTTTTTTTGTATTTAAAGTGGGATTCGCTAGAACCTCCTTTTTTTTTCCCTTCTCCCCCTCTTCTACCAATTTTTCACAAATTTTTTCCTTTCAAAGCTTAGGTTGAGGATAAAAATGGAGGAAACTTCACAAACCCAACTAGATGATAGTATTCCTCATAATGGGCTATCCATCAAATATAATTTTAATATGTTTTGGTTTAATTATGTATGTTTTTAAGTTTTATTAAGCATAGGATTTTCACTAAAAATCATGTTCTCTATTCTACGCATGTGGAGAAATATCAAATTATTAATATTTTTTGAAAAATATCAATGCACTAGATATTGATGTCCTTGATCCAACTAAAAAAAAGAATTTTGATACATACAAAAAAAGTTGTGTTAGCAAGTAAATCATGCCTAAATTGTAACTTGTTTGACTTCAAAACTTAATTAATGTAAAATTATTTAACAAAATGCTATGAAAAAAATTCCATGCACTAGATATTGTAGTTACCAAACTAAATTAAAAAAAATAAAATTTCATCCTTCATAGAAAAAAACTTTTGTGTTAGCAAGTACATATCACTCTTTAAAAATGATGTTTATTGTTAAAAACTAGTGTTTGAAGGAGATGGAAAAAGAAGTGCAATTTGATTAAAAAAATTTGAAAAAAATATTATTTAGAATCTACAAACAAAATTTCACAAATCACTATTTTGCATCATCTTCAAATTCCTAAGGATTTAGCCACTATAGATGCCAGAAAGTGAAGATTTAGTTAAAAAAATCAGTTCAATATCTAGTTTCGCCAAAAATTGGAAACCAGTATTGTGGGATCACCCCTTTACCACTACTATTCAAACCCATCACCCCTTATTCAATTATATTACAAACAAATTAACAATGGTGAGAATTAATATTCAAGAATTTTTTCCTAATACACCGTAAGAGCCAAGAGACACTTTCTAAGGATTTTGTAACCATGACATAGAATTTACAAGGTGGATGACACCTGAATCTTAATAGTTTGATGTGTGAAAAGATAGGATGTGTAGGTATTTTTATTTTGAAAATATTTGTGTATATAGTTCTATATAATTTTACAATTATATACATGTATATATAATTATATAAACACATATGTCTAGATATATACACACTAAATCATATATAATGGAATAGTGATTTAAAATAAGTGGACATCAAATAAATTTGTAGAATGACATGGTTGTTTAGGTAATCCTATCTAGAACAACATGAGCCCAAGTAAGCCCATAACAGCTGAAGAGAAATGAATTACTATTCTACCAAAAAAATATTTGATTGTTTGGTTTGAGCTACATTGTACACACACATGTACATATATATAATGTATATGTGAATGTATATACATTCAAAATTCTTCATATAAACTTGTATAGAAGTATATATATTTATACATATAAATTCATATTTGTATAGAACTATATCTATGTGTAGGTAGTTATATATGTATTTTAATAAAATTATGAATATGTATGTACATATAGGTGAGAATATGTATGTGTATATATTTATATATGTACTATTGTATAAACAAAAATGCACATTTATATAAACATTCTCATATAGATAACTATGTATTCATATAGAGAGTTATAACATGGTAATATAGAAAAACTTCTCAATAAAAATATTTAATATAAACAAAAACCTTAGCCATATATGATTATAAAGCCATAAAGAGAATACCATAATATTTTTTCTTAAAAAAAACCTCTAGAGTTACATTGTAGAACAAAGATATTATGGAAAGAAGATTCCATCAGTTGTTGGAGTTACAATATACACACACAATAGTAAATAGTTATTGAAAGTTAAATGTAAGAGAATATACAATTGGATAAATGCAAAAAAAATACACTTTGTGAATAGTTAAAGTATAAATTAGAGAATATATTTTCCAAATTACAAAATAAAATTTAAAAAAAACAGAAACTAAGAAATTCAATAATGTTGTATGTAAATTATTTATGTAGAGTAGTATTGAAATATGAAGATTATGCATTTGATATCAATAAAATAGAAAATTACAACTATGTATGATGAAGTTTAATTAATGTGGCAAGTGTTACACATGTCGTCCAAGAGACCTAACAAGTCGTGAAATGTTTTAGACATTGTAGAGGATATACTTGAGAGAACTTGGAGAAAAATGATAATGGTCAACCTTCTAAAATTGATACATGGATAATTCCCCTCTTATAGATTGAATGTTTTTTCTAAAATATATGCATTGGATGAGATTTGTTGAGCTTGAATTTGAATTTCTACTATAAAATAATATTACTACCTGTGGCGCAAAAAATTGGACACTCTTGAGAAAAGAGACAATTTCACAATTAATTGGACCTACTTTTGAGTACGCTTGGATTATTCATCCTCTGAAACAACATTTATAGGCCCCTAAGACCCATTATTTTTTATCTAGAGGCCCATTTCACTTGAGAAATCACTTAAATCCTGACAAACAACACTTAATTCATCATATCTTGAAAATCCACCTTCAAAAACCAGTAGTGGAACCCATTTCCCACCTTGGGGAATGAGTCCCCTCTAGTGGGACCCATTCACCAAGGGTGGTGAATGAGTCCCTTTTGAGGGAAATTTCAGTTTTGAGTGGGAATTCAATTAATTCAACTTAATTTTTTGGTGAATGTTGGCCTCTTAGGTCTAAATAATGGGAAAATTAGGTGTTGATGCTTATAAATACTCAGTTTTAGTCATTTTTCACATCTCTTGGTCATTTTTTAACAAAACAAGTTCTAAAGTCAAGTCTTCCAGAATAAGTTTCATTAGCAAAGTTGAAGTTTTAGGACAACAAACTAGAGTTTTTTGCAGGTCTTCAAGCTCACTCTTCATTAAAGGTTCAACATTGCAAAGAGTTGATGATGGATGCATATGGTGAATCATGGAGAAATATAGGTTGAGGAGATGTAACTAGCCATCAAATCACACCTAAAGACTTCTTTTCAAAGTGATTCCATCTTCCATTTTCCCTCTATTTTCAAATTTAGGTTTTCATTTCATTAACATCTCTTTTACATGTCATTTATCTCCATTTTGATCTGTTGTAGGATTTTTAGGGTTGAAGTCTTGCATCATGCAAATCACATTTGTACATCTTATTCTAGCACAATAGAATACGATTTTATCATATTTTAGAGTTTCCTAGTCTTTAACACAATTAAGGCTAGGGTTTTATATAGATTTCTGTCCATTTAAGGTTTGATTACCCAACTAGGGGTTTGACCAAGGAAAACCCCCCATGAGACAACAAGTTTTAATTTGTTTTGTAGAACAAAGATCTGAATTTGTAGAAATTTGAAAGTGGACTGATTCGCCATGGATGGTGAATGAGTCCCTCATGAGGTGACTTTCTAAGTTAGATGTAGATCTTGATACCCAATGAACATAAACCAGTTTCTAGGCAAAAAACCTTGTCTTGGGACTGATTCGCCTAGAGTGGCGAATGAGTCCCAATTAACATAAAAATAAAATTTACCAAATTTATAGAGTGATTTCTAGTCATCTTTAGATTTACAGGTGCACACATTCTGAAATACATCTTTCTATTTAGTTTCATTTGTAGTTTAGTTCATCTTTTTTAGCTTTTTGCAGACCTCATTGTGTTTTCAAACATTACATATTACATAATTAGTTTTGCATCAATAATTAGTATTAATTACATCATATAATCTGCTATTTGAGTGAACCATCACAATTTTGGTGTTCTATCTCTCTCCTTTTAGGTGAAATATCCTAAGAGTGTAAGAGAAGTACATAAAACCACAAAATTGTTGGTTCATTTTGGCGAACCTACATATATTGAACATTATATCTTTCTAATTTGCATTTGCATTTGCATCCTAGGAGTCCATTGCATTTTCTTTTGCATTGCTTTTACATCCTAGTGCTTATTAAATTTGCATTAGTGAAAGTGTCATTTCAAGTTCATTATTGCATTTTATTTCATTACTTCATTCCAAAATTTTGCATTTTCATTTTTTACCTGCATTGTACAGACCTGAACGCATTCAAAAAAGTAAAAACAAGTAAAAAAAATTAAAAATACCTCTCTTGGGACTCATTCGCCACCTTGGGTGAATTAGTCCCATTGCAATTTTTGCATTAGTGTTTCTAGAATTTAGTTTATTGCTTTGCACTTTTCTATTTCCTACAGTTCTCTTTTCTTTTTTAGCTCAGTTAATTTTTGTTATAAGCATCCCTTCCTTTCATGGCATTTATTGATAGTATTATATTTTTTCAAGTTTTATTTTCAGCATTTGTTCCTAGTTCTTTAAATTCAGATTTGTCAATACATAAAAAAACCAAAAAAAAAAGTGTCAAATCAACCTTTCAAACAAATGATTCAATTTAGAAATATGATCTCATCCAAGCCTCTTAGTAGTGATGATGTAGACAAGTTAGATGAATTTCTTCAAGACTTTATCTCACTCACTTCATCCTCTAAACCTTGTCATGAGATTCCTAAAATGATTGACGATAACCTATCCCACAAACCTTTTAGTAGTGATTACCTTGGCTTGTTAGATGTAGCCATTCAGGACTTTCTCGCCTTAGTCATCCACTAAGGTTTGTTGTTCCCAACCTACAACAATGAACATTAATGTATCTCAAGTTTTCCATGACCAACATAACATACTTAATGATAACTTACCCCTCAAACCTTTTAGTCGTGATGACCTTGAATTGTTAGATGAGTCCCTCCAGGACTTTATCTCACTTAAGTCATCCATTAGGGTTTGTTGTGAACAATCTAAAATTAATAATGTTAATGTGATTCAACCTCAACTCATTCTTTACTTACCCTTGCATAAAATTCATCCTTCCAATAAACTTGAATTCACTCTTTACCCACCTAAAACTAATGTGTTGTAGAACTCTAGTAATACTATTGTTTCTCATACATATAATACCCGAAACAATCTGCAACCACCGCAACCAACCCCACCCTATTTACCTTTACCTAACCCACCTAGTGCTCCTCACTTTCCATCACACACAAATGAGTATGATCTTTTTGAACAATTAAAGAATACTCTTGCAAAGATTTCCCTTTGGGATTTGCTTCAAAATTTACCAAATTACCACACTATTCTTCAAATAGCCTTACAACAAATTGTGTTTCTTGCTGGTACAACTCTATATGTTGTAGCTTTAATACATGGAATGAATAAGGTTAATATCAACATTACTTTCCATCAACATGAGCTCCCTCCTTTAGATTTTTGAAAACAAAATGAAGCATTTATGATAATTGCCGAATTCAATCGAATAGGTATCAAAAGGACCCTCATTGATAATTGTTTTTCCCTTAGTGTGTGTAGTGTGAATCTCCTTGATAGATTGTGTGTTGAAAAATCACAAATAAAACCTAATTCTTTATCCATTTGAGGATTTGAAAATACAACAAAGCAACTACTCAATGTAATCACTTTGCCTATCATAGTTGGGGTGGGTACTATGCAAACTCCTATTCATGTCATACCTTATGATCTTTCATATAATCTTCTTCTAGGAAGACCATGAATTCATGAGATGAATGCAATGCCTTCAACCTTTCAGTGTATAATGAAATATGTCTATAACAATAACATTTATCAAGTTGAAATAGAACCCAAGCCTAAAAGATTTCTTGCACACCTTGAAAAAGGAACTACATGTCCTCTCAAAACATTAATTCCAACATCTCATATAGAACCTATCAAAATTGAACAACAAAAGGAGGAATTAGTGTCTAAATTATTTGGTGATGATTGGGGGTCCTTAGAATTCACACCTTCATTTATAGGAGAATACATAATCACACAAAAGAAAGATGAGAAACCAAAACAACCAACCATCATGTCAACTCAGAATTCCAAGCAATCTTCTCAAACATCTATCTCCTCTACTTTGGAAGAAAATTCAACATACACAACAAATTTTGATGAGATAGATTATCAACCTCCGCCTAATCCAAAAGAAATGGAAATGCTTTATGGAAAGGGTTATGAACTCGTGAAACAATTGGGATATATAGGAAAAGGATGTGGAAAGAATGAACAAGGCATTCGTGTCCCTATAGAACCTAATACACAAGAGACATAAATTGGATTGTGCTATTCTTTTTCCAAGATGAAAAAAGCTACTCAATGACCATCTTTGAACATCAACACTATTACATGTCAACCAAAACACAAAATCACAATCAAACATCCTAAATTGCTTGATATGAACTTATCACCAACATGGCAGTATGTTGATAGTGATGAAACTTTGAAACAAATGTTAGGAGTTTATGATAACACATCCTCTAGTACTCCCATGAAATGGGTTACTTGCACTGTGATAATTACCAAACAAAAAGATAGTGTTATCATTGAAGAACCATATTATTATGAAGTTCCTAAATCTCATGCACTACCTTTAGGAGATACAATTGATGTACCGATGGACAACAATGATAAAGAAAAAGTTATTAAGATTGGGAAATGCATTGGCAATGAAAAACAAGAGGACACTACAACTTTACTTCATGATTTTCCTTAAAAACATTCTTGGAAATATTCTGATATGCCATGAATTGATGCAAAAATTGTGACACATAACATTGGTCTTGCTGAAAATGCTAAACCTATTTTCCAAAGGATACGAAAAGTGCACCCTAATGTAGCCTTGTATGTTAAAGCAGAGCTTGAAAAAAATCCTTGATGCAAGCTTCATTCAACCTATTGATTATTCTCCTTGAATCTCAAACATTGTCATAGTTGCTAAACCCGATAATCATATTAGGGTATGTACATATTTTCGTGACTTGAATAAAGCTTCTTTAAAAGATGACTTGCTACTTCCTAATATTGACATGATCATGGATTCAATTGTTGGATATGCTTTGTTGTCATTCATGGATGGATTTTTTGGTTATAATCAAACCCTTATTAATCCTCAAGATCAATACAAAATTGCATTTACAACTATTTGGGGAATGTTTTTTTGGGTCATGATGCCCTTCAACTTAAAGAATGTCAGTGAAAATTATCAACAAGCAATGACCTTGATCTTTCATGATTACATACATAAAATTTTGGAAGATCATGTTGATAACATCCTTGCTAAATCCTTAACATGACAAGACAATGTAAATTCTCTTCAAAAAATATTTGAATGAATACTTAAATATAATATGTGATTAAATCCAAAAAAAGTGTCTTTGGTGTAGATAGTGGTAGACATTTGGGGTTTGTCATATCTCACAAAGGCATTGAGGTGGACACAAAGAGAATTGATGCTATTATTAACATGCCACCTCATAAGAACATTTCTCAATTGCCAATGTTACAAGGTCGTATCCAAGCTATCCATCATTTCGTTGCATCTTTGGTTGATCACACATTACCCTTCATGCACCTCCTCAAAAGGGATGTACCTTTTGACTGGAATGAGGATTGCAAATAGGCTTTTGAGAGTTTAAAGGAATACCTTGCAATTCCATCAATTTTACAACCCGCCTTTCCAAACAAACTATTTATCCTATACATAGTCGCATTAGCCCATGCTCTTGTAACATTGTTGGTTCAACAAGACGATCATGGAAAAGAGAATCTTGTTTATTACGTTAGTCTAACATTACTTGATTATGAAACTTGATATTCACGAATTGAAAAATAATGTTTGGCCCTTGTATTCACTACTAGTAAATTGTGACATTACTCACTAAATGTTGAAATACAAGTCATAACAAAATTTGATCCCCTTAAGAATATTTTTAATAAAACTCACTTATCTAGCTACTTAGCTAAGTGGGTGATGTTTTTAATAGAGTTTGACCTTAAGTTTGTTTCCCAAAAAGAAATCAAAGTAAGACCCTTGACTAATCACTTAGCTGACGCCCCTTCTCCTCTCACTTTACCTAATCATGACTCCTTTCCTAATGATAGTGTCTTGACCACTAATGCTAAAACATGGGAATTGTATTTCGATGGATCTAAGTGTAGAATATGTTTTGGTGCTGGAGTGGTATGAATTCCACCTAATGGAAAGCCTATCCCCTTGTCCTATTGATTAAATTTCTTATATACACATAACATAGTTGAGTATGAGGCATTAATCATAGGATTGCAAGCTTCTTTAACCATGAATTCTAAACATGTCAA